>JANJGN010002175.1:0-83497 GCA_026770705.1 Isurus oxyrinchus
GCCTCTGTTTAACTCTGTTTGCCTCTGTTTAAGACTGTTTAAATTCGTTTCCCTCTGTTTAAGTCTGTTTGCCTCTGTTTAAGTCTGTTTGCCTCTGTTTAAGACTGTTTGCCTCTGTTTAAGTCTGCTGCATCTGTTTAAGTCTGTTTGCCTCTGTTTAAGTCTGTTTCACTCTCTTTGCCTCTGTTTAAGTCTGTTTAACTCTGTTTGCGTCTGCTTGCCTCTGTTTAAGTCTGTTTGCCTCTGTTTAAGTCTGTTTGCCTCTGATTAAGTCTGTTTGCCTCTGTTTAAGTCTGTTTGCCTCTGTTTAATTCTGTTTGCCTCTGTTTAATTCTGTTTGCCTCTGTTTAAGTCTGTTTGCCTCTGTTTAAGTCTGTTTGCCTCTTTTAAGTCTGTCTGCCTCTGTTTAAGTCTCTTTGCCTCTGATTAAGTCTGTTTGCCTCTGTTTAAGTCTGTTTGCCTCTGTTTAAGTCTGTTTGTTTCTGTTTAAGTCTGTTTGCCTCTGTTTAAGTCTGTTTAAGTTTGTTGCCTCTGTTTAAGTCTATTTGCCTCTGTTTAAGTCTGTTTGCCTCTGTTTAACTCTGTTTGCCTCTGTTTAACTCTGTTTGCCTCTGTTTAAGACTGTTTGCCTCTGTTTAACTCTGTTTGCCTCTGTTTAAGACTGTTTGCCTCTGTTTAACTCTGTTTAACTCTATTTGCCGCTGTTTAAGTCTGTTTAACTCTGTTTGCCTCTGCGTAACTCTGTTTAACTCTGTTTGCCTCTGTTTAACTCTGTTTCCATCTGTTTAAGTCTGTTTCACTCTGTTTGCCTCTGTTTAAGTCTGTTTAAAATCTGTTTGCCTCTGTTTAAGTCTGTTTAACTCTGTTTGCCTCTGTTTGCCTCTGTTTAAGTCTGTTTGCCTCTGTTTAAGTCTGTTTGCCTCTGATTAAGTCAGTTTCACTCTGCTTGCCTCTGTTTAAGTCTTATTGCCTCTGTTTCAGTCTGTTTGTATCTGTTTAAGGCTGTTTGCCTCTGTTTAAGTCTGTTTGCCTCTGTTTAAGTCTGTTTGCCTCTGTTCAAGTCTGTTTGCCTCTTTTCAAGTCTGTTTGCCTCTGTTTAAGCCTGTTTAAGTCTGTTTAAGTCTGTTTGCCTCTGTTTGCCTCTGTTCGCTCTGTTTAACTCTGTTTGCCTCTGTTTAAGTCTGTTTGACTCTGTTTAAGTCTGTTTGCCTCTGTTTAAGTCTGTTTGCCTCTGTTTAAGTCTGTTTGCCTCTGTTTAAGTCTGTGTAAGTCAGTTTAAGTCTGTTTGCCTCTGCCTGCCTCTGTTTAACTCTTTTTGCCTCTGTTTAGGTCTGTTTGCCTCTGTTTAACTCTGTTTAACTCTCTTAGCCTCTGTTAAAGTCTGTTTAACTCTGTCTGCCTCTGCTTAACTGTGTTTGCCTCTGTTTCACTCTGTTTGCCTCTGTTTAAGTCTGTTTAACTCTGTTTGCCTCTGTTTAACTGTGTTTGCCTCTGTTTAACTCTGTTTGCCTCTGTTTAAGTCTGTTTAACTCTGTTTGCCTCTGTTTAAGTCTGTTTAAATCTGATTGCCTCTGTTTCAGTCTGTTTAACTCTGTTTGCCTCTGTTTCAGTCTGTTTAACTCTGTTTGCGTCTGTTTGCCTCTGTTTAGGTCTGTTTGCCTCTGTTTAAGTCTGTTTGCCTCTGTTTAAGTCTGTTCGCCTCTGTCTAAGTCTGTTTAAGTCAGTTTAAGTCTGTTTGCCACTGTTTGCCTGTGTTTAACTCTTTTTGCTTCTGTTTAAGTCTGTTTGCCTCTGTTTAACTCTGTTTAACTCTCTTTGCCTCTGTTTAAGTCTGTTTAACTATGTTTGCCACTGTTTAAGTCTGTTTAACTGTGTTTGCCTCTGTTTAACTCTGTTTGCCTCTGTTTAAGTCTGTTTGCCTCTGTGTAACTCTGTTTACCTCTGTTGAACTCTGTTTGCCTCTGTTTAAGTCTGTTTGCCTCTGTTTAACTCTGTTTAACTCTATTTGCCGCAGTTTGTCTGTTTAACTCTGCTTGCCTCTGTTTAACTCTGTTTAACTTTGTTTGCCTCTGTTAAACTCTGTTTCCATCTGTGTAAGTCTGTTTCACTCTGTTTGCCTCTGTTTAAGTCTGTTTGAATCTGTTTGCCTCTGTTGAAGTCTGTTTAACTCTGTTTGCCTCTGTTTGCCTCTGTTTAAGTCTGTTTGCCTCTGTTTAAGTCTGTTTGCCTCTGATTAAGTCAGTTTCAATCTGTTTGCCTCTGTTTAAGTCTTATTGCCTCTGTTTAAGTCTGTTTGTATCTGTTTAAGGCTGTTTGCCTCTGTTTAAGTCTGTTTGCCTCTGTTTAAGTCTGTTTGCCTCTGTTCAAGTCTGTTTGCCTCTTTTCAAGTCTGTTTGCCTCTGTTTAAGTCTGTTTACGTCTGTTTGCCTCTGTTTAAGTCTGTTTAGTCTGTCTAAGTCTGTTTATGTGTGTTTGCCTCTGTTTGCCTCTGTTTCGCTCTGTTTAACTCTGTTTGCCTCTGTTTAAGTCTGTTTGACTCTGTTTGCCTCTGTTTAACTGTGTTTGCCTCTGTTTAACTCTGTGTGCCTCTGTTTAAGTCTGTTTAACTCTGCCTCTGTTTCAGTCTTTTTAAATCTGTTTGCCTCTGTTTCAGTCTGTTTAACTCTGTTTGCCTCTGTTTAACTCTGTTTGCCTCTGTTTAAGTCTGTTTAACTCTGTTTGCGTCTGTTTGCCTCTGTTTAAGTCTGTTTGCCTCTGTTTAAGTCTGTTTGCCTCTGTTGAAGTCTGTTTGCGTCTGTTTCAGTCAGTTTGCCTCTGTTTAAGTCTGTTTGCCTCTGTTTAAGTCTGTTTGCCTCTGTTTAAGTCTGTTTAATTCAGTTCAAGTCTGTTTGCCTCTGTTTAAGTCTGTTTAAGTCTGTTTAAGGTCTGTTTGCCTCTGTTTGCCTCTGTTTAACTCTTTTTGCCTCTGTTTAGGTCTGTTTGCCTCTCTTTGCCTCTGTTTAACTCTTTTGGCCTCTGTTTAGGTCTGTTTGCCTCTGTTTAACTCTTCTTAACTCTCTTTGCCTTTGTTTAAGTCTGTTTAACTCTGTTTGCCTCTGTTTAACTGTGTTTGCCTCTGTTTAACTCTGTTTGCCTCTGTTTAAGTCTGTTTAACTCTGTTTGCCTCTGTTTAAGTCTGTTTAAATCTGATTGCCTCTGTTTCAGTCTGTTTAACTCTGTTTGCCTCTGTTTAAGTCTGTTTAACTCTGTTTGCGTCTGTTTGCCTCTGTTTAGGTCTGTTTGCCTCTGTTTAAGTCTGTTTGCCTCTGTTTAAGTCTGTTCGCCTCTGTCTAAGTCTGTTTAAGTCAGTTTAAGTCTGTTTGCCACTGTTTGCCTGTGTTTAACTCTTTTTGCTTCTGTTGAAGTCTGTTTGCCTCTGTTTAACTCTGTTTAACTCTCTTTGCCTCTGTTTAAGTCTGTGTAACTCTGTTTGCCACTGTTTAAGTCTGTTTAACTGTGTTTGCCTCTGTTTAACTCTGTTTGCCTCTGTTTAAGTTTGTTTATCTCTGTTTGCCTCTGTTTACGTCTGTTTAAATCTGTTTGCCTCTGTTTCAGTCTGTTTAACTCTGTTTACCTCTGTTTTACTCTGTTTGCCTCTGTTTAAGTCTGTTTAACTCTGTTTTCCCCTGTTTAAGTCTGTTTGCCTCTGATTAAGTCTGTTTTCCTCTGATTAAGTCTGTTTGCCTCTGTTTAAGTCTGTTTGCCTCTCTTTAAGTCTGTTTGCCTCTGTTTAAGTCTGTTTGCCGCTGTGTAAGTCTGTTTGCCTCTGTTTATGTCTGTTTAAGTCAGTTTAAGTCTGTTTGCCTCTGTGTAAGTCTGTTGAAGTCTGTTTAAGTCTGTTTGCCTCTGTTTGACTCTGTGTAACTCTTTTTGCCTCTGCTTAGGTGTGTATGCCTCTGTTTAACTCTGTTTAACTCTCTTTGCCTCTGTTTAAGTCTGTTTAACTCTGTTTAAGTCTGTTTGCCTCTGTTTAAGTCTGTTTGTTTCTGTTTAAGACTGTTTGCCTCTGTTTAAGTCTGTTTATGTTTGTTTGCCTCTGTTTAAGTCTGTTTAAGTCTGTTTAAGTCTGTTTGCCTCTGCTTGCCTCTGTTTCGCTCTGTTTAACTCTGTTTGCATCTGTTTGCCTCTGTTTAAGTCTGTTTGCCTCTGTTTAAGTCTGTGTGCCTCTGTATATGTCTGTGTGCCTCTGTTTAAGTCTGCTTTCCCCTGTTTTAGTCTGTTTACCTCTGTTTAATTCAGTTTGCCTCTGTTTAAGTCTGCTTGCCTCTGTTTAAGTCTGCTTAAGTCTGTTTCAGTCTGTTTGCCTCTGTTTAAGTATCTCTTTGCCTCTGTTTAAGTCTGTCTGCCTCTGTTTAAGTCTGTTTGCCTCTGTTTAAGTCTGTTTGCCTCTGTTTAAGTCTGTTTTTCTCTGTTTAAGTCGGTTTGCCTCTGTTTAATTCTGTTTGCCTCTGTTTAAGTCTGTTTGCCGCTGTATATGTCTGTTTGCCTCTGTTTAAGTCTGTGTGCCCCTGTTTAAGTCTGTTTAAGTCTGTTTGCCTCTGTTTAAGTCTGTTTAAATGTGTTTGCCTCTGTTCAAGTCTGTTTGCCTCTGTTTAAGTTTGTTTAACTCTGTTTGCCTCTGTGTAAGTCTGTTTAAATCTGTTTGCCTCTGTTTCAGTCTGTTTAACTCTGTTTGCCTCTGTTTTACTCTGTTTGCCTTTGTTTAAGTCTGTTTAAATCTGTTTGCCACTGTTTAAGTCTGTTTAAATTCGTTTCCCTCTGTTTAAGTCTGTTTGCCTCTGTTTAAGTCTGTTTGCCTCTGTTTTAGTCTGTTTGCCTCTGTTTAAGACTGTTTGCCTCTGTTTAAGTCTGCTGCATCTGTTTAAGTCTGTTTGCCTCTGTTTAAGTCTGTTTCACTCTCTTTGCCTCTGTTTAAGTCTGTTTAACTCTGTTTGCGTCTGCTTGCCTCTGTTTTAAGTCTGTTTGCCTCTGTTTAAGTCTGTTTGCCTCTGATTAAGTCTGTTTGCCTCTGTTTAAGTCTGTTTGCCTCTGTTTAAGTCTGTTTGCCTCTGTTTAATTCTGTTTGCCTCTGTTTAATTCTGTTTGCCTCTGTTTAAGTCTGTTTGCCTCTGTTTAAGTCTGTTTGCCTCTTTTAAGTCTGTCTGCCTCTGTTTAAGTCTCTTTGCCTCTGATTAAGTCTGTTTGCCTCTGTTTAAGTCTGTTTGCCTCTGTTTAAGTCTGTTTGTTTCTGTTTAAGTCTGTTTGCCTCTGTTTAAGTCTGTTTAAGTTTGTTGCCTCTGTTTAAGTCTATTTGCCTCTGTTTAAGTCTGTTTGCCTCTGTTTAACTCTGTTTGCCTCTGTTTAACTCTGTTTGCCTCTGTTTAAGACTGTTTGCCTCTGTTTAACTCTGTTTGCCTCTGTTTAAGACTGTTTGCCTCTGTTTAACTCTGTTTAACTCTATTTGCCGCTGTTTAAGTCTGTTTAACTCTGTTTGCCTATGCGTAACTCTGTTTAACTCTGTTTGCCTCTGTTTAACTCTGTTTCCATCTGTTTAAGTCTGTTTCACTCTGTTTGCCTCTGTTTAAGTCTGTTTAAATCTGTTTGCCTCTGTTTAAGTCTGTTTAACTCTGTTTGCCTCTGTTTGCCTCTGTTTAAGTCTGTTTGCCTCTGTTTAAGTCTGTTTGCCTCTGATTAAGTCAGTTTCACTCTGCTTGCCTCTGTTTAAGTCTTATTGCCTCTGTTTCAGTCTGTTTGTATCTGTTTAAGGCTGTTTGCCTCTGTTTAAGTCTGTTTGCCTCTGTTTAAGTCTGTTTGCCTCTGTTCAAGTCTGTTTGCCTCTTTTCAAGTCTGTTTGCCTCTGTTTAAGCCTGTTTAAGTCTGTTTAAGTCTGTTTGCCTCTGTTTGCCTCTGTTTCGCTCTGTTTAACTCTGTTTGCCTCTGTTTAAGTCTGTTTGACTCTGTTTAAGTCTGTTTGCCTCTGTTTAAGTCTGTTTGCCTCTGTTTAAGTCTGTTTGCCTCTGTTTAAGTCTGTTTAAGTCAGTTTAAGTCTGTGTGCCTCTGCCTGCCTCTGTTTAACTCTTTTTGCCTCTGTTTAGGTCTGTTTGCCTCTGTTTAACTCTGTTTAACTCTCTTAGCCTCTGTTAAAGTCTGTTTAACTCTGTCTGCCTCTGCCTAACTGTGTTTGCCTCTGTTTCACTCTGTTTGCCTCTGTTTAAGTCTGTTTAACTCTGTTTGCCTCTGTTTAACTGTGTTTGCCTCTGTTTAACTCTGTTTGCCTCTGTTTAAGTCTGTTTAACTCTGTTTGCCTCTGTTTAAGTCTGTTTAAATCTGATTGCCTCTGTTTCAGTCTGTTTAACTCTGTTTGCCTCTGTTTCAGTCTGTTTAACTCTGTTTGCGTCTGTTTGCCTCTGTTTAGGTCTGTTTGCCTCTGTTTAAGTCTGTTTGCCTCTGTTTAAGTCTGTTCGCCTCTGTCTAAGTCTGTTTAAGTCAGTTTAAGTCTGTTTGCCACTGTTTGCCTGTGTTTAACTCTTTTTGCTTCTGTTTAAGTCTGTTTGCCTCTGTTTAACTCTGTTTAACTCTCTTTGCCTCTGTTTAAGTCTGTTTAACTATGTTTGCCACTGTTTAAGTCTGTTTAACTGTGTTTGCCTCTGTTTAACTCTGTTTGCCTCTGTTTAAGTCTGTTTGCCTCTGTGTAACTCTGTTTACCTCTGTTGAACTCTGTTTGCCTCTGTTTAAGTCTGTTTGCCTCTGTTTAACTCTGTTTAACTCTATTTGCCGCAGTTTGTCTGTTTAACTCTGCTTGCCTCTGTTTAACTCTGTTTAACTTTGTTTGCCTCTGTTAAACTCTGTTTCCATCTGTGTAAGTCTGTTTCACTCTGTTTGCCTCTGTTTAAGTCTGTTTGAATCTGTTTGCCTCTGTTGAAGTCTGTTTAACTCTGTTTGCCTCTGTTTGCCTCTGTTTAAGTCTGTTTGCCTCTGTTTAAGTCTGTTTGCCTCTGATTAAGTCTGTTTGCCTCTGTTTAAGTCTGTTTGCCTCTGTTTAAGTCTGTTTGTATCTGTTTAAGGCTGTTTGCCTCTGTTTAAGTCTGTTTGCCTCTGTTTAAGTCTGTTTGCCTCTGTTTAAGTCTGTTTGCCTCTGTTCAAGTCTGTTTGCCTCTTTTCAAGTCTGTTTGCCTCTGTTTAAGTCTGTTTACGTCTGTTTGCCTTCTGTTTAAGTCTGTTTAAGTCTGTCTAAGTCTGTTTATGTGGTGTTTGCCTCTGTTTGCCTCTGTTTCGCTCTGTTAACTCTGTTTGCCTCTGTTTAAGTCTGTTTGACTCTGTTTGCCTCTGTTTAACTGTGTTTGCCTCTGTTTAACTCTGTGTGCCTCTGTTTAAGTCTGTTTAACTCTGCCTCTGTTTCAGTCTTTTTAAATCTGTTTGCCTCTGTTTCAGTCTGTTTAACTCTGTTTGCCTCTGTTTAACTCTGTTTGCCTCTGTTTAAGTCTGTTTAACTCTGTTTGCGTCTGTTTGCCTCTGTTTCAGTCTGTTTGCCTCTGTTTAAGTCTGTTTGCCTCTGTTGAAGTCTGTTTGCGTCTGTTTCAGTCAGTTTGCCTCTGTTTAAGTCTGTTTGCCTCTGTTTAAGTCTGTTTGCCTCTGTTTAAGTCTGTTTAATTCAGTTCAAGTCTGTTTGCCTCTGTTTAAGTCTGTTTAAGTCTGTTTGCCTCTGTTTGCCTCTGTTTAACTCTTTTTGCCTCTGTTTAGGTCTGTTTGCCTCTCTTTGCCTCTGTTTAACTCTTTTTGCCTCTGTTTAGGTCTGTTTGCCTCTGTTTAACTCTTCTTAACTCTCTTTGCCTTTGTTTAAGTCTGTTTAACTCTGTTTGCCTCTGTTTAACTGTGTTTGCCTCTGTTTAACTCTGTTTGCCTCTGTTTAAGTCTGTTTAACTCTGTTTGCCTCTGTTTAAGTCTGTTTAAATCTGATTGCCTCTGTTTCAGTCTGTTTAACTCTGTTTGCCTCTGTTTAAGTCTGTTTAACTCTGTTTGCGTCTGTTTGCCTCTGTTTAGGTCTGTTTGCCTCTGTTTAAGTCTGTTTGCCTCTGATTAAGTCTGTTTGCCTCTGTTTAAGTCTGTTTGCCTCTGTTTAAGTCTGTTTGTTTCTGTTTAAGTCTGTTTGCCTCTGTTTAAGTCTGTTTAAGTTTGTTGCCTCTGTTTAAGTCTATTTGCCTCTGTTTAAGTCTGTTTGCCTCTGTTTAACTCTGTTTGCCTCTGTTTAACTCTGTTTGCCTCTGTTTAAGACTGTTTGCCTCTGTTTAACTCTGTTTGCCTCTGTTTAAGACTGTTTGCCTCTGTTTAACTCTGTTTAACTCTATTTGCCGCTGTTTAAGTCTGTTTAACTCTGTTTGCCTCTGCGTAACTCTGTTTAACTCTGTTTGCCTCTGTTTAACTCTGTTTCCATCTGTTTAAGTCTGTTTCACTCTGTTTGCCTCTGTTTAAGTCTGTTTAAATCTGTTTGCCTCTGTTTAAGTCTGTTTAACTCTGTTTGCCTCTGTTTGCCTCTGTTTAAGTCTGTTTGCCTCTGTTTAAGTCTGTTTGCCTCTGATTAAGTCAGTTTCACTCTGCTTGCCTCTGTTTAAGTCTTATTGCCTCTGTTTCAGTCTGTTTGTATCTGTTTAAGGCTGTTTGCCTCTGTTTAAGTCTGTTTGCCTCTGTTTAAGTCTGTTTGCCTCTGTTCAAGTCTGTTTGCCTCTTTTCAAGTCTGTTTGCCTCTGTTTAAGCCTGTTTAAGTCTGTTTAAGTCTGTTTGCCTCTGTTTGCCTCTGTTTCGCTCTGTTTAACTCTGTTTGCCTCTGTTTAAGTCTGTTTGACTCTGTTTAAGTCTGTTTGCCTCTGTTTAAGTCTGTTTGCCTCTGTTTAAGTCTGTTTGCCTCTGTCTAAGTCTGTTTAAGTCAGTTTAAGTCTGTTTGCCTCTGCCTGCCTCTGTTTAACTCTTTTTGCCTCTGTTTAGGTCTGTTTGCCTCTGTTTAACTCTGTTTAACTCTCTTAGCCTCTGTTAAAGTCTGTTTAACTCTGTCTGCCTCTGCTTAACTGTGTTTGCCTCTGTTTCACTCTGTTTGCCTCTGTTTAAGTCTGTTTAACTCTGTTTGCCTCTGTTTAACTGTGTTTGCCTCTGTTTAACTCTGTTTGCCTCTGTTTAAGTCTGTTTAACTCTGTTTGCCTCTGTTTAAGTCTGTTTAAATCTGATTGCCTCTGTTTCAGTCTGTTTAACTCTGTTTGCCTCTGTTTCAGTCTGTTTAACTCTGTTTGCGTCTGTTTGCCTCTGTTTAGGTCTGTTTGCCTCTGTTTAAGTCTGTTTGCCTCTGTTTAAGTCTGTTCGCCTCTGTCTAAGTCTGTTTAAGTCAGTTTAAGTCTGTTTGCCACTGTTTGCCTGTGTTTAACTCTTTTTGCTTCTGTTTAAGTCTGTTTGCCTCTGTTTAACTCTGTTTAACTCTCTTTGCCTCTGTTTAAGTCTGTTTAACTATGTTTTGCCACTGTTTAAGTCTGTTTAACTGTGTTTGCCTCTGTTTAACTCTGTTTGCCTCTGTTTAAGTCTGTTTGCCTCTGTGTAACTCTGTTTACCTCTGTTGAACTCTGTTTGCCTCTGTTTAAGTCTGTTTGCCTCTGTTTAACTCTGTTTAACTCTATTTGCCGCAGTTTGTCTGTTTAACTCTGCTTGCCTCTGTTTAACACTGTTTAACTTTGTTTGCCTCTGTTAAACTCTGGTTTCCATCTGTGTAAGTCTGTTTCACTCTGTTTGCCTCTGTTTAAGTCTGTTTGAATCTGTTTGCCTCTGTTGAAGTCTGTTTAACTCTGTTTGCCTCTGTTTGCCTCTGTTTAAGTCTGTTTGCCTCTGTTTAAGTCTGTTTGCCTCTGATTAAGTCAGTTTCAATCTGTTTGCCTCTGTTTAAGTCTTATTGCCTCTGTTTAAGTCTGTTTGTATCTGTTTAAGGCTGTTTGCCTCTGTTTAAGTCTGTTTGCCTCTGTTTAAGTCTGTTTGCCTCTGTTTAAGTCTGTTTGCCTCTGTTCAAGTCTGTTTGCCTCTTTTCAAGTCTGTTTGCCTCTGTTTAAGTCTGTTTACGTCTGTTTGCCTCTGTTTAAGTCTGTTTAAGTCTGTCTAAGTCTGTTTATGTGTGTTTGCCTCTGTTTGCCTCTGTTTCGCTCTGTTTAACTCTGTTTGCCTCTGTTTAAGTCTGTTTGACTCTGTTTGCCTCTGTTTAACTGTGTTTGCCTCTGTTTAACTCTGTGTGCCTCTGTTTAAGTCTGTTTAACTCTGCCTCTGTTTCAGTCTTTTTAAATCTGTTTGCCTCTGTTTCAGTCTGTTTAACTCTGTTTGCCTCTGTTTAACTCTGTTTGCCTCTGTTTAAGTCTGTTTAACTCTGTTTGCGTCTGTTTGCCTCTGTTTAAGTCTGTTTGCCTCTGTTTAAGTCTGTTTGCCTCTGTTGAAGTCTGTTTGCGTCTGTTTCAGTCAGTTTGCCTCTGTTTAAGTCTGTTTGCCTCTGTTTAAGTCTGTTTGCCTCTGTTTAAGTCTGTTTAATTCAGTTCAAGTCTGTTTGCCTCTGTTTAAGTCTGTTTAAGTCTGTTTAAGTCTGTTTGACTCTGTTTGCCTCTGTTTAACTGTGTTTGCCTCTGTTTAACTCTGTGTGCCTCTGTTTAAGTCTGTTTAACTCTGCCTCTGTTTCAGTCTTTTTAAATCTGTTTGCCTCTGTTTCAGTCTGTTTAACTCTGTTTGCCTCTGTTTACTCTGTTTGCCTCTGTTTAAGTCTGTTTAACTCTGTTTGCGTCTGTTTGCCTCTGTTTAAGTCTGTTTGCCTCTGTTTAAGTCTGTTTGCCTCTGTTGAAGTCTGTTTGCGTCTGTTTCAGTCAGTTTGCCTCTGTTTAAGTCTGTTTGCCTCTGTTTAAGTCTGTTTGCCTCTGTTTAAGTCTGTTTAATTCAGTTCAAGTCTGTTTGCCTCTGTTTAAGTCTGTTTAAGTCTGTTTAAGTCTGTTTGCCTCTGTTTGCCTCTGTTTAACTCTTTTTGCCTCTGTTTAGGTCTGTTTGCCTCTCTTTGCCTCTGTTTAATTCTTTTTGCCTCTGTTTAGGTCTGTTTGCCTCTGTTTAACTCTTCTTAACTCTCTTTGCCTTTGTTTAAGTCTGTTTAACTCTGTTTGCCTCTGTTTAACTGTGTTTGCCTCTGTTTAACTCTGTTTGCCTCTGTTTAAGTCTGTTTAACTCTGTTTGCCTCTGTTTAAGTCTGTTTAAATCTGATTGCCTCTGTTTCAGTCTGTTTAACTCTGTTTGCCTCTGTTTAAGTCTGTTTAACTCTGTTTGCGTCTGTTTGCCTCTGTTTAGGTCTGTTTGCCTCTGTTTAAGTCTGTTTGCCTCTGTTTAAGTCTGTCGCCTCTGTCTAAGTCTGTTTAAGTCAGTTTAAGTCTGTTTGCCACTGTTTGCCTGTGTTTAACTCTTTTTGCTTCTGTTGAAGTCTGTTTGCCTCTGTTTAACTCTGTTTAACTCTCTTTGCCTCTGTTTAAGTCTGTGTAACTCTGTTTGCCACTGTTTAAGTCTGTTTAACTGTGTTTGCCTCTGTTTAACTCTGTTTGCCTCTGTTTAAGTTTGTTTATCTCTGTTTGCCTCTGTTTACGTCTGTTTAAATCTGTTTGCCTCTGTTTCAGTCTGTTTAACTCTGTTTACCTCTGTTTTACTCTGTTTGCCTCTGTTTAAGTCTGTTTAACTCTGTTTGCCCCTGTTTAAGTCTGTTTGCCTCTGATTAAGTCTGTTTTCCTCTGATTAAGTCTGTTTGCCTCTGTTTAAGTCTGTTTGCCTCTCTTTAAGTCTGTTTGCCTCTGTTTAAGTCTGTTTGCCGCTGTGTAAGTCTGTTTGCCTCTGTTTATGTCTGTTTAAGTCAGTTTAAGTCTGTTTGCCTCTGTGTAAGTCTGTTGAAGTCTGTTTAAGTCTGTTTGCCTCTGTTTGACTCTGTGTAACTCTTTTTGCCTCTGCTTAGGTGTGTATGCCTCTGTTTAACTCTGTTTAACTCTCTTTGCCTCTGTTTAAGTCTGTTTAACTCTGTTTAAGTCTGTTTGCCTCTGTTTAAGTCTGTTTGTTTCTGTTTAAGACTGTTTGCCTCTGTTTAAGTCTGTTTATGTTTGTTTGCCTCTGTTTAAGTCTGTTTAAGTCTGTTTAAGTCTGTTTGCCTCTGCTTGCCTCTGTTTCGCTCTGTTTAACTCTGTTTGCATCTGTTTGCCTCTGTTTAAGTCTGTTTGCCTCTGTTTAAGTCTGTGTGCCTCTGTATATGTCTGTGTGCCTCTGTTTAAGTCTGCTTTCCCCTGTTTTAGTCTGTTTACCTCTGTTTAATTCAGTTTGCCTCTGTTTAAGTCTGCTTGCCTCTGTTTAAGTCTGCTTAAGTCTGTTTAAGTCTGTTTGCCTCTGTTTAAGTATCTCTTTGCCTCTGTTTAAGTCTGTCTGCCTCTGTTTAAGTCTGTTTGCCTCTGTTTAAGTCTGTTTGCCTCTTGTTTAAGTCTGTTTTTCTCTGTTTAAGTCGGTTTGCCTCTGTTTAATTCTGTTTGCCTCTGTTTAAGTCTGTTTGCCGCTGTATATGTCTGTTTGCCTCTGTTTAAGTCTGTGTGCCCCTGTTTAAGTCTGTTTAAGTCTGTTTGCCTCTGTTTAAGTCTGTTTAAATGTGTTTGCCTCTGTTCAAGTCTGTTTGCCTCTGTTTAAGTTTGTTTAACTCTGTTTGCCTCTGTGTAAGTCTGTTTAAATCTGTTTGCCTCTGTTTCAGTCTATTTAACTCTGTTTGCCTCTGTTTTACTCTGTTTGCCTTTGTTTAAGTCTGTTTAAATCTGTTTGCCACTGTTTAAGTCTGTTTAAATTCGTTTCCCTCTGTTTAAGTCTGTTTGCCTCTGTTTAAGTCTGTTTGCCTCTGTTTAAGTCTGTTTGCCTCTGTTTAAGACTGTTTGCCTCTGTTTAAGTCTGCTGCATCTGTTTAAGTCTGTTTGCCTCTGTTTAAGTCTGTTTCACTCTCTTTGCCTCTGTTTAAGTCTGTTTAACTCTGTTTGCGTCTGCTTGCCTCTGTTTAAGTCTGTTTGCCTCTGTTTAAGTCTGTTTGCCTCTGATTAAGTCTGTTTGCCTCTGTTTAAGTCTGTTTGCCTCTGATTAAGTCTGTGTGCCTCTGTTTAATTCTGTTTGCCTCTGTTTAATTCTGTTTGCCTCTGTTTAAGTCTGTTTGCCTCTGTTTAAGTCTGTTTGCCTCTTTTAAGTCTGTCTGCCTCTGTTTAAGTCTCTTTGCCTCTGATTAAGTCTGTTTGCCTCTGTTTAAGTCTGTTTGCCTCTGTTTAAGTCTGTTTGTTTCTGTTTAAGTCTGTTTGCCTCTGTTTAAGTCTGTTTAAGTTTGTTGCCTCTGTTTAAGTCTATTTGCCTCTGTTTAAGTCTGTTTGCCTCTGTTTAACTCTGTTTGCCTCTGTTTAACTCTGTTTGCCTCTGTTTAAGACTGTTTGCCTCTGTTTAACTCTGTTTGCCTCTGTTTAAGACTGTTTGCCTCTGTTTAACTCTGTTTAACTCTATTTGCCGCTGTTTAAGTCTGTTTAACTCTGTTTGCCTCTGCGTAACTCTGTTTAACTCTGTTTGCCTCTGTTTAACTCTGTTTCCATCTGTTTAAGTCTGTTTCACTCTGTTTGCCTCTGTTTAAGTCTGTTTAAATCTGTTTGCCTCTGTTTAAGTCTGTTTAACTCTGTTTGCCTCTGTTTGCCTCTGTTTAAGTCTGTTTGCCTCTGTTTAAGTCTGTTTGCCTCTGATTAAGTCAGTTTCACTCTGCTTGCCTCTGTTTAAGTCTTATTGCCTCTGTTTCAGTCTGTTTGTATCTGTTTAAGGCTGTTTGCCTCTGTTTAAGTCTGTTTGCCTCTGTTTAAGTCTGTTTGCCTCTGTTCAAGTCTGTTTGCCTCTTTTCAAGTCTGTTTGCCTCTGTTTAAGCCTGTTTAAGTCTGTTTAAGTCTGTTTGCCTCTGTTTGCCTCTGTTTCGCTCTGTTTAACTCTGTTTGCCTCTGTTTAAGTCTGTTTGACTCTGTTTAAGTCTGTTTGCCTCTGTTTAAGTCTGTTTGCCTCTGTTTAAGTCTGTTTGCCTCTGTTTAAGTCTGTTTAAGTCAGTTTAAGTCTGTTTGCCTCTGCCTGCCTCTGTTTAACTCTTTTTGCCTCTGTTTAGGTCTGTTTGCCTCTGTTTAACTCTGTTTAACTCTCTTAGCCTCTGTTAAAGTCTGTTTAACTCTGTCTGCCTCTGCTTAACTGTGTTTGCCTCTGTTTCACTCTGTTTGCCTCTGTTTAAGTCTGTTTAACTCTGTTTGCCTCTGTTTAACTGTGTTTGCCTCTGTTTAACTCTGTTTGCCTCTGTTTAAGTCTGTTTAACTCTGTTTGCCTCTGTTTAAGTCTGTTTAAATCTGATTGCCTCTGTTTCAGTCTGTTTAACTCTGTTTGCCTCTGTTTCAGTCTGTTTAACTCTGTTTGCGTCTGTTTGCCTCTGTTTAGGTCTGTTTGCCTCTGTTTAAGTCTGTTTGCCTCTGTTTAAGTCTGTTCGCCTCTGTCTAAGTCTGTTTAAGTCAGTTTAAGTCTGTTTGCCACTGTTTGCCTGTGTTTAACTCTTTTTGCTTCTGTTTAAGTCTGTTTGCCTCTGTTTAACTCTGTTTAACTCTCTTTGCCTCTGTTTAAGTCTGTTTAACTATGTTTGCCACTGTTTAAGTCTGTTTAACTGTGTTTGCCTCTGTTTAACTCTGTTTGCCTCTGTTTAAGTCTGTTTGCCTCTGTGTAACTCTGTTTACCTCTGTTGAACTCTGTTTGCCTCTGTTTAAGTCTGTTTGCCTCTGTTTAACTCTGTTTAATTCTATTTGCCGCAGTTTGTCTGTTTAACTCTGCTTGCCTCTGTTTAACTCTGTTTAACTTTGTTTGCCTCTGTTAAACTCTGTTTCCATCTGTGTAAGTCTGTTTCACTCTGTTTGCCTCTGTTTAAGTCTGTTTGAATCTGTTTGCCTCTGTTGAAGTCTGTTTAACTCTGTTTGCCTCTGTTTTCCTCTGATTAAGTCTGTTTGCCTCTGTTTAAGTCTGTTTGCCTCTCTTTAAGTCTGTTTGCCTCTCTTTAAGTCTGTTTGCCTCTGTTTAAGTCTGTTTGCCGCTGTGTAAGTCTGTTTGCCTCTGTTTATGTCTGTTTAAGTCAGTTTAAGTCTGTTTGCCTCTGTGTAAGTCTGTTGAAGTCTGTTTAAGTCTGTTTGCCTCTGTTTGACTCTGTGTAACTCTTTTTGCCTCTGCTTAGGTGTGTATGCCTCTGTTTAACTCTGTTTAACTCTCTTTGCCTCTGTTTAAGTCTGTTTAACTCTGTTTAAGTCTGTTTGCCTCTGTTTAAGTCTGTTTGTTTCTGTTTAAGACTGTTTGCCTCTGTTTAAGTCTGTTTATGTTTGTTTGCCTCTGTTTAAGTCTGTTTAAGTCTGTTTAAGTCTGTTTGCCTCTGCTTGCCTCTGTTTCGCTCTGTTTAACTCTGTTTGCATCTGTTTGCCTCTGTTTAAGTCTGTTTGCCTCTGTTTAAGTCTGTGTGCCTCTGTATATGTCTGTGTGCCTCTGTTTAAGTCTGCTTTCCCCTGTTTAAGTCTGTTTACCTCTGTTTAATTCAGTTTGCCTCTGTTTAAGTCTGCTTGCCTCTGTTTAAGTCTGCTTAAGTCTGTTTAAGTCTGTTAGCCTCTGTTTAAGTATCTCTTTGCCTCTGTTTAAGTCTGTCTGCCTCTGTTTAAGTCTGTTTGCCTCTGTTTAAGTCTGTTTGCCTCTGTTTAAGTCTGTTTTTCTCTGTTTAAGTCGGTTTGCCTCTGTTTAATTCTGTTTGCCTCTGTTTAAGTCTGTTTGCCGCTGTATATGTCTGTTTGCCTCTGTTTAAGTCTGTGTGCCCCTGTTTAAGTCTGTTTAAGTCTGTTTGCCTCTGTTTAAGTCTGTTTAAATGTGTTTGCCTCTGTTCAAGTCTGTTTGCCTCTGTTTAAGTTTGTTTAACTCTGTTTGCCTCTGTGTAAGTCTGTTTAAATCTGTTTGCCTCTGTTTCAGTCTGTTTAACTCTGTTTGCCTCTGTTTTACTCTGTTTGCCTTTGTTTAAGTCTGTTTAAATCTGTTTGCCACTGTTTAAGTCTGTTTAAATTCGTTTCCCTCTGTTTAAGTCTGTTTGCCTCTGTTTAAGTCTGTTTGCCTCTGTTTAAGTCTGTTTGCCTCTGTTTAAGACTGTTTGCCTCTGTTTAAGTCTGCTGCATCTGTTTAAGTCTGTTTGCCTCTGTTTAAGTCTGTTTCACTCTCTTTGCCTCTGTTTAAGTCTGTTTAACTCTGTTTGCGTCTGCTTGCCTCTGTTTAAGTCTGTTTGCCTCTGTTTAAGTCTGTTTGCCTCTGATTAAGTCTGTTTGCCTCTGTTTAAGTCTGTTTGCCTCTGTTTAAGTCTGTTTGCCTCTGTTTAATTCTGTTTGCCTCTGTTTAAGTCTGTTTGCCTCTGTTTAAGTCTGTTTGCCTCTGTTTAAGTCTGTTTGCCTCTTTTAAGTCTGTCTGCCTCTGTTTAAGTCTCTTTGCCTCTGATTAAGTCTGTTTGCCTCTGTTTAAGTCTGTTTGCCTCTGTTTAAGTCTGTTTGTTTCTGTTTAAGTCTGTTTGCCTCTGTTTAAGTCTGTTTAAGTTTGTTGCCTCTGTTTAAGTCTATTTGCCTCTGTTTCAGTCTGTTTGCCTCTGTTTAACTCTGTTTGCCTCTGTTTAACTCTGTTTGCCTCTGTTTAAGACTGTTTGCCTCTGTTTAACTCTGTTTGCCTCTGTTTAAGACTGTTTGCCTCTGTTTAACTCTGTTTAACTCTATTTGCCGCTGTTTAAGTCTGTTTAACTCTGTTTGCCTCTGCGTAACTCTGTTTAACTCTGTTTGCCTCTGTTTAACTCTGTTTCCATCTGTTTAAGTCTGTTTCACTCTGTTTGCCTCTGTTTAAGTCTGTTTAAATCTGTTTGCCTCTGTTTAAGTCTGTTTAACTCTGTTTGCCTCTGTTTGCCTCTGTTTAAGTCTGTTTGCCTCTGTTTAAGTCTGTTTGCCTCTGATTAAGTCAGTTTCACTCTGCTTGCCTCTGTTTAAGTCTTATTGCCTCTGTTTCAGTCTGTTTGTATCTGTTTAAGGCTGTTTGCCTCTGTTTAAGTCTGTTTGCCTCTGTTTAAGTCTGTTTGCCTCTGTTCAAGTCTGTTTGCCTCTTTTCAAGTCTGTTTGCCTCTGTTTAAGCCTGTTTAAGTCTGTTTAAGTCTGTTTGCCTCTGTTTCGCTCTGTTTAACTCTGTTTGCCTCTGTTTAAGTCTGTTTGACTCTGTTTAAGTCTGTTTGCCTCTGTTTAAGTCTGTTTGCCTCTGTTTAAGTCTGTTTGCCTCTGTTTAAGTCTGTTTAAGTCAGTTTAAGTCTGTTTGCCTCTGCCTGCCTCTGTTTAACTCTTTTTGCCTCCGTTTAGGTCTGTTTGCCTCTGTTTAACTCTGTTTAACTCTCTTAGCCTCTGTTAAAGTCTGTTTAACTCTGTCTGCCTCTGCTTAACTGTGTTTGCCTCTGTTTCACTCTGTTTGCCTCTGTTTAAGTCTGTTTAACTCTGTTTGCCTCTGTTTAACTGTGTTTGCCTCTGTTTAACTCTGTTTGCCTCTGTTTAAGTCTGTTTAACTCTGTTTGCCTCTGTTTAAGTCTGTTTAAATCTGATTGCCTCTGTTTCAGTCTGTTTAACTCTGTTTGCCTCTGTTTCAGTCTGTTTAACTCTGTTTGCGTCTGTTTGCCTCTGTTTAGGTCTGTTTGCCTCTTTTTAAGTCTGTTTGCCTCTGTTTAAGTCTGTTCGCCTCTGTCTAAGTCTGTTTAAGTCAGTTTAAGTCTGTTTGCCACTGTTTGCCTGTGTTTAACTCTTTTTGCTTCTGTTTAAGTCTGTTTGCCTCTGTTTAACTCTGTTTAACTCTCTTTGCCTCTGTTTAAGTCTGTTTAACTATGTTTGCCACTGTTTAAGTCTGTTTAACTGTGTTTGCCTCTGTTTAACTCTGTTTGCCTCTGTTTAAGTCTGTTTGCCTCTGTGTAACTCTGTTTACCTCTGTTGAACTCTGTTTGCCTCTGTTTAAGTCTGTTTGCCTCTGTTTAACTCTGTTTAATTCTATTTGCCGCAGTTTGTCTGTTTAACTCTGCTTGCCTCTGTTTAACTCTGTTTAACTCTATTTGCCGCAGTTTGTCTGTTTAACTCTGTTTGCCTCTGTTTAACTCTGTTTAACTTTGTTTGCCTGTGTTAAACTCTGTTTCCATCTGTGTAAGTCTGTTTCACTCTGTTTGCCTCTGTTTAAGTCTGTTTGAATCTGTTTGCCTCTGTTGAAGTCTGTTTAACTCTGTTTGCCTCTGTTTGCCTCTGTTTAAGTCTGTTTGCCTCTGTTTAAGTCTGTTTGCCTCTGATTAAGTCAGTTTCAATCTGTTTGCCTCTGTTTAAATCTTATTGCCTCTGTTTAAGTCTGTTTGTATCTGTTTAAGGCTGTTTGCCTCTGTTTAAGTCTGTTTGCCTCTGTTTAAGTCTGTTTGCCTCTGTTTAAGTCTGTTTGCCTCTGTTCAAGTCTGTTTGCCTCTTTTCAAGT
The DNA here is from genome assembly GCA_026770705.1 of Isurus oxyrinchus. NCBI lineage: Eukaryota > Metazoa > Chordata > Chondrichthyes > Lamniformes > Lamnidae > Isurus > Isurus oxyrinchus. The sequence goes on from JANJGN010002175.1 coordinate 18,613, forward strand.
CTGTTTGCCTCTGTTTAAGTCTGTTTACGTCTGTTTGCCTCTGTTTAAGTCTGTTTAAGTCTGTCTAAGTCTGTTTATGTGTGTTTGCCTCTGTTTGCCTCTGTTTCGCTCTGTTTAACTCTGTTTGCCTCTGTTTAAGTCTGTTTGACTCTGTTTGCCTCTGTTTAACTGTGTTTGCCTCTGTTTAACTCTGTGTGCCTCTGTTTAAGTCTGTTTAACTCTGCCTCTGTTTCAGTCTTTTTAAATCTGTTTGCCTCTGTTTCAGTCTGTTTAACTCTGTTTGCCTCTGTTTAACTCTGTTTGCCTCTGTTTAAGTCTGTTTAACTCTGTTTGCGTCTGTTTGCCTCTGTTTAAGTCTGTTTGCCTCTGTTTGAGTCTGTTTGCCTCTGTTGAAGTCTGTTTGCGTCTGTTTCAGTCAGTTTGCCTCTGTTTAAGTCTGTTTGCCTCTGTTTAAGTCTGTTTGCCTCTGTTTAAGTCTGTTTGCCTCTGTTTAAGTCTGCTTGCCTCTGTTTCAGTCTGCCTTCCTCTGTTTAAGTCTGTTTGTCTCTGTTTAAGTCTGTTTGCCTCTGTTTAAGTCTCTTGGCCTCTGTTTAAGTCTGTTTGCCTCTGTTTAAGACTGTTTGCCTCTGTTTAAGTCTGTTTGACTCTGTTTAAGTCTGTTTGCCTCTGTTTCAGTCTGTTTAAGTCAGTTTAAGTCTGTTTGCCTCTGTTTAAGTCTGTTTTCCTCTGTTTGCCTGTGTTTAACTCTTTTTGCCTCTGTTTAAGTCTGTTTGCCTCTGTTTAACTCTGTTTAACTCTCTTTGCCTCTGTTTAAGTCTGTTTAACTTTGCTGGCCTGTGTTTAAGTCTGTTTAACTGTGTTTGCCTCTGTTTAACTCTGTTTGCCTCTGTTTAAGTTTGTTTAACTCTGTTTGCCTCTGTTTCAGTCTGTTTAAATCTGTTTGCCTCTGTTTCAGTCTGTTTAACTCTGTTTGCCTCTGGCTTACTCTGTTTGCCTCTGTTTAAGTCTGTGTATCTCTGTTTGCCACTGTTTAAGTCTGTTTAAATTTGTTTGCCTCCTTTTAAATCTGTTTGCCTCTGTTTAAATCTGTTTGCCTCTGTTTAAGTCTGTTTGCCTCTGTTTAAGACTGTTTGCCTCTGTTTAAGTCTGCTGCATCTGTTTACGTCTGTTTGCCTCTGTTTAAGTCTGTTTTACTCTGTTTGCCTCTGTTTAAGTCTGTTTAACTCTGTTTGCGTCTGCTTGCCTCTGTTTAAGTCTGTTTGCCTCTGTTTAAGTCTGTTTGCCTCTGTTTAAGTCTGTTTGCCTCTGTTGAAGTCTGCTTGCCTCTGATTAAGTCTGTTTGCCTCTGTTTAAGTCTGTTTGCCTCTGTTTAATTCTGTTTGCCTCTGTTTAAGTCTGTTTGCCTCTGTTTAAGTCTGTTTGCCTCTGTTTAAGTCTGTTTGCCTCTTTTAAGTCTGTCTGCCTCTGTTTAAGTCTCTTTGCCTCTGATTAAGTCTGTTTGCCTCTGTTTAAGTCTGTTTGCCTCTGTTTAAGTCTGTTTGTTTCTGTTTAAGTCTGTTTGCCTCTGTTTAAGTCTGTTTAAGTTTGTTGCCTCTGTTTAAGTCTATTTGCCTCTGTTTCAGTCTGTTTGCCTCTGTTTAACTCTGTTTGCCTCTGTTTAACTCTGTTTGCCTCTGTTTAAGACTGTTTGCCTCTGTTTAACTCTGTTTGCCTCTGTTTAAGACTGTTTGCCTCTGTTTAACTCTGTTTAACTCTATTTGCCGCTGTTTAAGTCTGTTTAACTCTGTTTGCCTCTGCGTAACTCTGTTTAACTCTGTTTGCCTCTTTTTAACTCTGTTTCCATCTGTTTAAGTCTGTTTCACTCTGCTTGCCTCTGTTTAAGTCTGTTTAAATCTGTTTGCCTCTGTTTAAGTCTGTTTAACTCTGTTTGCCTCTGTTTGCCTCTGTTTAAGTCTGTTTGCCTCTGTTTAAGTCTGTTTGCCTCTGATTAAGTCTGTTTCACTCTGCTTGCCTCTGTTTAAGTCTTATTGCCTCTGTTTCAGTCTGTTTGTATCTGTTTAAGGCTGTTTGCCTCTGTTTAAGTCTGTTTGCCTCTGTTTAAGTCTGTTTGCCTCTGTTCAAGTCTGTTTGCCTCTTTTCAAGTCTGTTTGCCTCTGTTTAAGCCTGTTTAAGTCTGTTTAAGTCTGTTTGCCTCTGTTTCGCTCTGTTTAACTCTGTTTGCCTCTGTTTAAGTCTGTTTGACTCTGTTTAAGTCTGTTTGCCTCTGTTTAAGTCTGTTTGCCTCTGTTTAAGTCTGTTTGCCTCTGTTTAAGTCTGTTTAAGTCAGTTTAAGTCTGTTTGCCTCTGCCTGCCTCTGTTTAACTCTTTTTGCCTCTGTTTAGGTCTGTTTGCCTCTGTTTAACTCTGTTTAACTCTCTTAGCCTCTGTTAAAGTCTGTTTAACTCTGTCTGCCTCTGCTTAACTGTGTTTGCCTCTGTTTCACTCTGTTTGCCTCTGTTTAAGTCTGTTTAACTCTGTTTGCCTCTGTTTAACTGTGTTTGCCTCTGTTTAACTCTGTTTGCCTCTGTTTAAGTCTGTTTAACTCTGTTTGCCTCTGTTTAAGTCTGTTTAAATCTGATTGCCTCTGTTTCAGTCTGTTTAACTCTGTTTGCCTCTGTTTCAGTCTGTTTAACTCTGTTTGCGTCTGTTTGCCTCTGTTTAGGTCTGTTTGCCTCTGTTTAAGTCTGTTTGCCTCTGTTTAAGTCTGTTCGCCTCTGTCTAAGTCTGTTTAAGTCAGTTTAAGTCTGTTTGCCACTGTTTGCCTGTGTTTAACTCTTTTTGCTTCTGTTTAAGTCTGTTTGCCTCTGTTTAACTCTGTTTAACTCTCTTTGCCTCTGTTTAAGTCTGTTTAACTATGTTTGCCACTGTTTAAGTCTGTTTAACTGTGTTTGCCTCTGTTTAACTCTGTTTGCCTCTGTTTAAGTCTGTTTGCCTCTGTGTAACTCTGTTTACCTCTGTTGAACTCTGTTTGCCTCTGTTTAAGTCTGTTTGCCTCTGTTTAACTCTGTTTAATTCTATTTGCCGCAGTTTGTCTGTTTAACTCTGCTTGCCTCTGTTTAACTCTGTTTAACTCTATTTGCCGCAGTTTGTCTGTTTAACTCTGTTTGCCTCTGTTTAACTCTGTTTAACTTTGTTTGCCTGTGTTAAACTCTGTTTCCATCTGTGTAAGTCTGTTTCACTCTGTTTGCCTCTGTTTAAGTCTGTTTGAATCTGTTTGCCTCTGTTGAAGTCTGTTTAACTCTGTTTGCCTCTGTTTGCCTCTGTTTAAGTCTGTTTGCCTCTGTTTAAGTCTGTTTGCCTCTGATTAAGTCAGTTTCAATCTGTTTGCCTCTGTTTAAATCTTATTGCCTCTGTTTAAGTCTGTTTGTATCTGTTTAAGGCTGTTTGCCTCTGTTTAAGTCTGTTTGCCTCTGTTTAAGTCTGTTTGCCTCTGTTTAAGTCTGTTTGCTTCTGTTCAAGTCTGTTTGCCTCTTTTCAAGTCTGTTTGCCTCTGTTTAAGTCTGTTTACGTCTGTTTGCCTCTGTTTACGTCTGTTTAAGTCTGTCTAAGTCTGTTTATGTGTGTTTGCCTCTGTTTGCCTCTGTTTCGCTCTGTTTAACTCTGTTTGCCTCTGTTTAACTCTGTTTGACTCTGTTTGCCTCTGTTTAACTGTGTTTGCCTCTGTTTAACTCTGTGTGCCTCTGTTTAAGTCTGTTTAACTCTGCCTCTGTTTCAGTCTTTTTAAATCTGTTTGCCTCTGTTTCAGTCTGTTTAACTCTGTTTGCCTCTGTTTAACTCTGTTTGCCTCTGTTTAAGTCTGTTTAACTCTGTTTGCGTCTGTTTGCCTCTGTTTAAGTCTGTTTGCCTCTGTTTAAGTCTGTTTGCCTCTGTTGAAGTCTGTTTGCGTCTGTTTCAGTCAGTTTGCCTCTGTTTAAGTCTGTTTGCCTCTGTTTAAGTCTGTTTGCCTCTGTTTAAGTCTGTTTGCCTCTGTTTAAGTCTGCTTGCCTCTGTTTAAGTCTGCCTTCCTCTGTTTAAGTCTGTTTGTCTCTGTTTAAGTCTGTTTGCCTCTGTTTAAGTCTCTTGGCCTCTGTTTAAGTCTGTTTGCCTCTGTTTAAGACTGTTTGCCTCTGTTTAAGTCTGTTTGACTCTGTTTAAGTCTGTTTGCCTCTGTTTCAGTCTGTTTAAGTCAGTTTAAGTCTGTTTGCCTCTGTTTAAGTCTGTTTTCCTCTGTTTGCCTGTGTTTAACTCTTTTTGCCTCTGTTTAAGTCTGTTTGCCTCTGTTTAACTCTGTTTAACTCTCTTTGCCTCTGTTTAAGTCTGTTTAACTTTGCTGGCCTGTGTTTAAGTCTGTTTAACTGTGTTTGCCTCTGTTTAACTCTGTTTGCCTCTGTTTAAGTTTGTTTAACTCTGTTTGCCTCTGTTTCAGTCTGTTTAAATCTGTTTGCCTCTGTTTCAGTCTGTTTAACTCTGTTTGCCTCTGGCTTACTCTGTTTGCCTCTGTTTAAGTCTGTGTATCTCTGTTTGCCACTGTTTAAGTCTGTTTAAATTTGTTTGCCTCCTTTTAAATCTGTTTGCCTCTGTTTAAATCTGTTTGCCTCTGTTTAAGTCTGTTTGCCTCTGTTTAAGACTGTTTGCCTCTGTTTAAGTCTGCTGCATCTGTTTACGTCTGTTTGCCTCTGTTTAAGTCTGTTTTACTCTGTTTGCCTCTGTTTAAGTCTGTTTAACTCTGTTTGCGTCTGCTTGCCTCTGTTTAAGTCTGTTTGCCTCTGTTTAAGTCTGTTTGCCTCTGTTTAAGTCTGTTTGCCTCTGTTGAAGTCTGCTTGCCTCTGATTAAGTCTGTTTGCCTCTGTTTAAGTCTGTTTGCCTCTGTTTAAGTCTGTTTGCCTCTGTTTAAGTCTGTTTAATTCAGTTCAAGTCTGTTTGCCTCTGTTTAAGTCTGTTTAAGTCTGTTTAAGTCTGTTTGCCTCTGTTTGCCTCTGTTTAACTCTTTTTGCCTCTGTTTAGGTCTGTTTGCCTGTCTTTGCCTCTGTTTAACTCTTTTTGCCTCTGTTTAGGTCTGTTTGCCTCTGTTCAACTCTTCTTAACTCTCTTTGCCTTTGTTTAAGTCTGTTTAACTCTGTTTGCCTCTGTTTAACTGTGTTTGCCTCTGTTTAACTCTGTTTGCCTCTGTTTAAGTCTGTTTAACTCTGTTTGCCTCTGTTTAAGTCTGTTTAAATCTGATTGCCTCTGTTTCAGTCTGTTTAACTCTGTTTGCCTCTGTTTAAGTCTGTTTAACTCTGTTTGCGTCTGTTTGCCTCTGGTTAGGTCTGTTTGCCTCTGTTTAAGTCTGTTTGCCTCTGTTTAAGTCTGTTCGCCTCTGTCTAAGTCTGTTTAAGTCAGTTTAAGTCTGTTTGCCACTGTTTGCCTGTGTTTAACTCTTTTTGCTTCTGTTTAAGTCTGTTTGCCTCTGTTTAACTCTGTTTAACTCTCTTTGCCTCTGTTTAAGTCTGTGTAACTCTGTTTGCCACTGTTTCAGTCTGTTTAACTGTGTTTGCCTCTGTTTAACACTGTTTGCCTCTGTTTAAGTTTGTTTATCTATGTTTGCCTCTGTTTACGTCTGTTTAAATCTGTTTGCCTCTGTTTCAGTCTGTTTAACTCTGTTTACCTCTGTTTTACTCTGTTTGCCTCTGTTTAAGTCTGTTTAACTCTGTTTGCCCCTGTTTAAGTCTGTTTGCCTCTGATTAAGTCTGTTTTCCTCTGATTAAGTCTGTTTGCCTCTGTTTAAGTCTGTTTGCCTCTCTTTAAGTCTGTTTGCCTCTGTTTAAGTCTGTTTGCCGCTGTGTAAGTCTGTTTGCCTCTGTTTATGTCTGTTTAAGTCAGTTTAAGTCTGTTTGCCTCTGTTAAAGTCTGTTGAAGTCTGTTTAAGTCTGTTTGCCTCTGTTTGACTCTGTGTAACTCTTTTTGCCTCTGCTTAGGTGTGTTTGCCTCTGTTTAACTCTGTTTAACTCTCTTTGCCTCTGTGTAAGTCTGTTTAACTCTGTTTAAGTCTGTTTGCCTCTGTTTAAGTCTGTTTGTTTCTGTTTAAGACTGTTTGCCTCTGTTTAAGTCTGTTTAAGTCTGTTTGCCTCTGCTTGCCTCTGTTTCGCTCTGTTTAACTCTGTTTGCTTCTGTTTGCCTCTGTTTAAGTCTGTTTGCCTCTGTTTAAGTCTGTGTGCCTCTGTATATGTCTGTGTGCCTCTGTTTAAGTCTGCTTTCCCCTGTTTTAGTCTGTTTACCTCTGTTTAATTCAGTTTGCCTCTGTTTAAGTCTGCTTGCCTCTGTTCAAGTCTGCTTAAGTCTGTTTAAGTCTGTTTGCCTCTGTTTAAGTATCTCTTTGCCTCTGTTTAAGTCTGTCTGCCTCTGTTTAAGTCTGTTTGCCTCTGTTTAAGTCTGTTTGCCTCTGTTTAAGTCTGTTTTTCTCTGTTTAAGTCGGTTTGCCTCTGTTTAATTCTGTTTGCCTCTGTTTAAGTCTGTTTGCCGCTGTATATGTCTGTTTGCCTCTGTTTAAGTCTGTGTGCCCCTGTTTAAGTCTGTTTAAGTCTGTTTGCCTCTGTTTAAGTCTGCTTAAATGTGTTTGCCTCTGTTCAAGTCTGTTTGCCTCTGTTTAAGTTTGTTTAACTCTGTTTGCCTCTGTGTAAGTCTGTTTAAATCTGTTTGCCTCTGTTTCAGTCTGTTTAACTCTGTTTGCCTCTGTTTTACTCTGTTTGCCTTTGTTTAAGTCTGTTTAAATCTGTTTGCCACTGTTTAAGTCTGTTTAAATTCGTTTCCCTCTGTTTAAGTCTGTTTGCCTCTGTTTAAGTCTGTTTGCCTCTGTTTAAGTCTGTTTGCCTCTGTTTAAGACTGTTTGCCTCTGTTTAAGTCTGCTGCATCTGTTTAAGTCTGTTTGCCTCTGTTTAAGTCTGTTTCACTCTCTTTGCCTCTGTTTAAGTCTGTTTAACTCTGTTTGCGTCTGCTTGCCTCTGTTTAAGTCTGTTTGCCTCTGTTTAAGTCTGTTTGCCTCTGATTAAGTCTGTTTGCCTCTGTTTAAGTCTGTTTGCCTCTGTTTAAGTCTGTTTGCCTCTGTTTAATTCTGTTTGCCTCTGTTTAAGTCTGTTTGCCTCTGTTTAAGTCTGTTTGCCTCTGTTTAAGTCTGTTTGCCTCTTTTAAGTCTGTCTGCCTCTGTTTAAGTCTCTTTGCCTCTGATTAAGTCTGTTTGCCTCTGTTTAAGTCTGTTTGCCTCTGTTTAAGTCTGTTTGCCTCTGTTTAAGTCTGTTTAAGTCAGTTTAAGTCTTTCTGCCTCTGTTTAAGTCTGTTTGCCTCTGATTAAGTCAGTTTCACTCTGCTTGCCTCTGTTTAAGTCTTATTGCCTCTGTTTCAGTCTGTTTGTATCTGTTTAAGGCTGTTTGCCTCTGTTTAAGTCTGTTTGCCTCTGTTTAAGTCTGTTTGCCTCTGGTCAAGTCTGTTTGCCTCTTTTCAAGTCTGTTTGCCTCTGTTTAAGCCTGTTTAAGTCTGTTTAAGTCTGTTTGCCTCTGTTTGCCTCTGTTTCGCTCTGTTTAACTCTGTTTGCCTCTGTTTAAGTCTGTTTGACTCTGTTTAAGTCTGTTTGCCTCTGTTTAAGTCTGTTTGCCTCTGTTTAAGTCTGTTTAAGTCAGTTTAAGTCTGTTTGCCTCTGCCTGCCTCTGTTTAACTCTTTTTGCCTCTGTTTAGGTCTGTTTGCCTCTGTTTACGTCTGTTTAAATCTGATTGCCTCTGTTTCAGTCTGTTTAACTCTGTTTGCCTCTGTTTAAGTCTGTTTAACTCTGTTTGCGTCTGTTTGCCTCTGTTTAGGTCTGTTTGCCTCTGTTTAAGTCTGTTTGCCTCTGTTTAAGTCTGTTCGCCTCTGTCTAAGTCTGTTTAAGTCAGTTTAAGTCTGTTTGCCTCTGTTTGCCTGTGTTTAACTCTTTTTGCTTCTGTTTAAGTCTGTTTGCCTCTGTTTGCCTCTGTTTAACTCTTTTTGCCTCAGTTTAGGTCTGTTTGCCTCTGTTTAACTCTTCTTAACTCTCTTTGCCTTTGTTTAAGTCTGTTTAACTCTGTTTGCCTCTGTTTAACTGTGTTTGCCTCTGTTTAACTCTGTTTGCCTCTGTTTAAGTCTGTTTAACTCTGTTTGCCTCTGTTTACGTCTGTTTAAATCTGATTGCCTCTGTTTCAGTCTGTTTAACTCTGTTTGCCTCTGTTTAAGTCTGTTTAACTCTGTTTGCGTCTGTTTGCCTCTGTTTAGGTCTGTTTGCCTCTGTTTAAGTCTGTTTGCCTCTGTTTAAGTCTGTTCGCCTCTGTCTAAGTCTGTTTAAGTCAGTTTAAGTCTGTTTGCCTCTGTTTGCCTGTGTTTAACTCTTTTTGCTTCTGTTTAAGTCTGTTTGCCTCTGTTTAACTCTGTTTAACTCTCTTTGCCTCTGTTTAAGTCTGTTTAACTCTGTTTGCCACTGTTTAAGTCTGTTTAACTGTGTTTGCCTCTGTTTAACTCTGCCTCTGTTTAAGTTTGTTTATCTCTGTTTGCCTCTGTTTACGTCTGTTTAAATCTGTTTGCCTCTGTTTCAGTCTGTTTAACTCTGTTTACCTCTGTTTTACTCTGTTTGCCTCTGTTTAAGTCTGTTTAACTCTGTTTGCCCCTGTTTAAGTCTGTTTGCCTCTGATTAAGTCTGTTTGCCTCTGATTAAGTCTGTTTGCCTCTGTTTAAGTCTGTTTGCCTCTGTTTAAGTCTGTTTGCCTCTCTTTAAGTCTGTTTGCCTCTGTTTAAGTCTGTTTGCCGCTGTTTAATTCTGTTTGCCTCTGTTTATGTCTGTTTAAGTCAGTTTAAGTCTGTTTGCCTCTGTTTAAGTCTGTTGAAGTCTGTTTAAGTCTGTTTGCCTCTGTTTGACTCTGTGTAACTCTTTTTGCCTCTGCTTAGGTGTGTTTGCCTCTGTTTAACTCTGTTTAACTCTCTTTGCCTCTGTTTAAGTCTGTTTAACTCTGTTTAAGTCTGTTTGCCTCTGTTTAAGTCTGTTTGTTTCTGTTTAAGTCTGTTTGCCTCTGTTTAAGTCTGTTTAAGTTTGGTTGCCTCTGTTTAAGTCTGTTTAAGTCTGTTTGCCTCTGCTTGCCTCTGTTTCGCTCTGTTTAACTCTGTTTGCATCTGTTTGCCTCTGTTTACGTCTGTTTGCCTCTGTTTAAGTCTGTGTGCCTCTGTATATGTCTGTTTGCCTCTGCTTAAGTCTGTTTTCCCCTGTTTTAGTCTGTTTACCTCTGTTTAATTCAGTTTGCCTCTGTTTAAGTCTGCTTGCCTCTGTTTAAGTCTGCTTAAGTCTGTTTAAGTCTGTTTGCCTCTGTTTAAGTGTCTCTTTGCCTCTGTTTAAGTCTGTTTAAATCTGTTTGCCACTGTTTAAGTCTGTTTAAATTCGTTTCCCTCTGTTTAAGTCTGTTTGCCTCTGTTTAAGTCTGTTTGCCTCTGTTTAAGTCTGTTTGCCTCTGTTTAAGACTGTTTGCCTCTGTTTAAGTCTGCTGCATCTGTTTAAGTCTGTTTGCCTCTGTTTAAGTCTGTTTCACTCTCTTTGCCTCTGTTTAAGTCTGTTTAACTCTGTTTGCGTCTGCTTGCCTCTGTTTAAGTCTGTTTGCCTCTGTTTAAGTCTGTTTGCCTCTGATTAAGTCTGTTTGCCTCTGTTTAAGTCTGTTTGCCTCTGTTTAAGTCTGTTTGCCTCTGTTTAATTCTGTTTGCCTCTGTTTAAGTCTGTTTGCCTCTGTTTAAGTCTGTTTGCCTCTGTTTAAGTCTGTTTGCCTCTTTTAAGTCTGTCTGCCTCTGTTTAAGTCTCTTTGCCTCTGATTAAGTCTGTTTGCCTCTGTTTAAGTCTGTTTGCCTCTGTTTAAGTCTGTTTGCCTCTGTTTAAGTCTGTTTAAGTCAGTTTAAGTCTGTTTGCCTCTGTTTAAGTCTGTTTGCCTCTGATTAAGTCAGTTTCACTCTGCTTGCCTCTGTTTAAGTCTTATTGCCTCTGTTTCAGTCTGTTTGTATCTGTTTAAGGCTGTTTGCCTCTGTTTAAGTCTGTTTGCCTCTGTTTAAGTCTGTTTGCCTCTGTTCAAGTCTGTTTGCCTCTTTTCAAGTCTGTTTGCCTCTGTTTAAGCCTGTTTAAGTCTGTTTAAGTCTGTTTGCCTCTGTTTGCCTCTGTTTCGCTCTGTTTAACTCTGTTTGCCTCTGTTTAAGTCTGTTTGACTCTGTTTAAGTCTGTTTGCCTCTGTTTAAGTCTGTTTGCCTCTGTTTAAGTCTGTTTGCCTCTGTTTAAGTCTGTTTAAGTCAGTTTAAGTCTGCTTGCCTCTGCCTGCCTCTGTTTAACTCTTTTTGCCTCTGTTTAGGTCTGTTTGCCTCTGTTTACGTCTGTTTAAATCTGATTGCCTCTGTTTCAGTCTGTTTAACTCTGTTTGCCTCTGTTTATGTCTGTTTAACTCTGTTTGCGTCTGTTTGCCTCTGTTTAGGTCTGTTTGCCTCTGTTTAAGTCTGTTTGCCTCTGTTTAAGTCTGTTCGCCTCTGTCTAAGTCTGTTTAAGTCAGTTTAAGTCTGTTTGCCTCTGTTTGCCTGTGTTTAACTCTTTTTGCTTCTGTTTAAGTCTGTTTGCCTCTGTTTGCCTCTGTTTAACTCTTTTTGCCTCAGTTTAGGTCTGTTTGCCTCTGTTTAACTCTTCTTAACTCTCTTTGCCTTTGTTTAAGTCTGTTTAACTCTGTTTGCCTCTGTTTAACTGTGTTTGCCTCTGTTTAACTCTGTTTGCCTCTGTTTAAGTCTGTTTAACTCTGTTTGCCTCTGTTTACGTCTGTTTAAATCTGATTGCCTCTGTTTCAGTCTGTTTAACTCTGTTTGCCTCTGTTTAAGTCTGTTTAACTCTGTTTGCGTCTGTTTGCCTCTGTTTAGGTCTGTTTGCCTCTGTTTAAGTCTGTTTGCCTCTGTTTAAGTCTGTTCGCCTCTGTCTAAGTCTGTTTAAGTCAGTTTAAGTCTGTTTGCCTCTGTTTGCCTGTGTTTAACTCTTTTTGCTTCTGTTTAAGTCTGTTTGCCTCTGTTTAACTCTGTTTAACTCTCTTTGCCTCTGTTTAAGTCTGTTTAACTCTGTTTGCCACTGTTTAAGTCTGTTTAACTGTGTTTGCCTCTGTGCCTCTGTTTAAGTTTGTTTATCTCTGTTTGCCTCTGTTTACGTCTGTTTAAATCTGTTTGCCTCTGTTTCAGTCTGTTTAACTCTGTTTACCTCTGTTTTACTCTGTTTGCCTCTGTTTAAGTCTGTTTAACTCTGTTTGCCCCTGTTTAAGTCTGTTTGCCTCTGATTAAGTCTGTTTGCCTCTGATTAAGTCTGTTTGCCTCTGTTTAAGTCTGTTTGCCTCTTTTAAGTCTGTCTGCCTCTGTTTAAGTCTCTTTGCCTCTGATTAAGTCTGTTTGCCTCTGTTTCAGTCTGTTTGCCTCTGTTTAAGTCTGTTTGCCTCTGTTTAAGTCTGTTTAAGTCAGTTTAAGTCTGTTTGCCTCTGTTTAAGTCTGTTTGCCTCTGATTAAGTCAGTTTCACTCTGCTTGCCTCTGTTTAAGTCTTATTGCCTCTGTTTCAGTCTGTTTGTATCTGTTTAAGGCTGTTTGCCTCTGTTTAAGTCTGTTTGCCTCTGTTTAAGTCTGTTTGCCTCTGTTCAAGTCTGTTTGCCTCTTTTCAAGTCTGTTTGCCTCTGTTTAAGCCTGTTTAAGTCTGTTTAAGTCTGTTTGCCTCTGTTTGCCTCTGTTTCGCTCGGTTTAACTCTGTTTGCCTCTGTTTAAGTCTGTTTGACTCTGTTTAAGTCTGTTTGCCTCTGTTTAAGTCTGTTTGCCTCTGTTTGAGGTCTGTGTGCCTCTGTTTAAGTCTGTTTAAGTCAGTTTAAGTCTGTTTGCCTCTGCCTGCCTCTGTTTAACTCTTTTTGCCTCTGTTTAGGTCTGTTTGCCTCTGTTTAACTCTGTTTAACTCTCTTAGCCTCTGTTAAGTCTGTTTAACTCTGTCTGCCTCTGCTTAACTGTGTTTGCCTCTGTTTCACTCTGTTTGCCTCTGTTTAAGTCTGTTTAACTCTGTTTGCCTCTGTTTAAGTCTGTTTAAATCTGTTTGCCTCTGTTTCAGTCTGTTTAACTCTGTTTGCCTCTGTTTAAATCTGTTTGCCTCTGTTGAAGTCTGTTTGCGTCTGTTCAGTCAGTTTGCCTCTGTTTAAGTCTGTTCCTTGCCCTCTGTTTAAGTCTGTTTAACTCTGTTTAAGTCTTTTTGCCTCTGTTTAAGTCTGCTTGCCTCTGTTTCAGTCTGTTTGGCTCAGTCTAAGTCTGTTTGCCTCTGTTTAAATCTGTTTGCCTCAGTTTAATTCTGTTTGCCTCTGTTTAAGTCTGCTTAAGTCTGTTTAAGTCTGTTTGCCTCTGTTTAAGTCTGTTGGCCTCTGTTTAAGTCTGTTTTCCTCTGCTTAACTCTGTTTAACTCTGTTTGCCTCTGTTTAACTCTGTTTCCATCTGTTTAAGTCTGTTTCACTCTGTTTGCCTCTGTTTAAGTCTGTTTAAATCTCTTTGCCTCTGTTTAAGTCTGTTTAACTCTGTTTGCCTCTGTTTGCCTCTGTTTGCCTCTGTTTAAGTCTGTTTGCCTCTGTTTAAGTCTGTTTGCCTCTGATTAAGTCAGTTTCACTCTGTTTGCCTCTTTAAGTCTTATTGCCTCTGTTTCAGTCTGTTTGTATCTGTTTAAGGCTGTTTGCCTCTGTTTAAGTCTGTTTGCCTCTGTTTAAGTCTGTTTGCCTCTTTTCAAGTCTGTTTGCCTCTGTTTAAGCCTGTTTATGTCTGTTTAAGTCTGTTTAAGTCTGTTTGCCTCTGTTTGTCTCTGTGTCGCTCTGTTTAAGTCTGTTTGCCTCTGTTTAAGTCTGTTTTGACTCTGTTTAAGTCTGTTTGCCTCTGTTTAAGTCTGTTTGCCTCTGTTTAAGTCTGTTTGCCTCTGTTTAAGTCTGTTTAAGTCAGTTTAAGTCTGTTTGCCTCTGCCTGCCTCTGTTTAACTCTTTTTGCCTCTGTTTAGGTCTGTTTGCCTCTGTTTAACTCTGTCTAACTCTCTTAGCCTCTGTTAAAGTCTGTTTAACTCTGTCTGCCTCTGCTTAACTGTGTTTGCCTCTGTTTCACTCTGTTTGCCTCTGTTTAAGTCTGTTTAACTCTGTTTGCCTCTGTTTAAGTCTGTTTAAATCTGTTTGCCTCTGTTTCAGTCTGTTTAACTCTGTTTGCCTCTGTTTAACTCTGTTTGCATCTGTTGAAGTCTGTTTGCGTCTGTTTCAGTCAGTTTGCCTCTGTTTAAGTCTGTTTGCCTCTGTTTAAGTCTGTTTGACTCTGTTTAAGTCTTTTTGCCTCTGTTTAAGTCTGCTTGCCTCTGTTTCAGTCTGTTTGGCTCAGTCTAAGTCTGTTTGCCTCTGTTTAAGTCTGTTTGCCTCAGTTTAATTCTGTTAGCCTCTGTTTAAGTCTGCTTAAGTCTGTTTAAGTCTGTTTGCCTCTGTTTAAGTCTGTTGGCCTCTGTCCAAGTCTGTTTGCCTCTGTTTAAGTCTGTTTAAGTCTGTTTGCCTCCGTTTAAGTCTATTTCGCTCTGTTTAACTCCTGTTTGCCTCTGTTTAAGTCTGTTTGCCTCTGTTTAAGTCTGTTTGCCTCTTTTGAAGTCTGTGTGCCTCTGTTTAAGTCTGTTTGCCTCTGTTTAACTCTGTTTGCCTCTGTTTAAGTCTGTTTGCCTCAGTTTAATTCTGTTAGCCTCTGTTTAAGTCTGCTTAAGTCTGTTTAAATCTGTTTGCCTCTGTTTAAGTCTGTTGGCCTCTGTCCAAGTCTGTTTGCCTCTGTTTAAGTCTGTTTAAGTCTGTTTGCCTCCGTTTAAGTCTATTTCGCTCTGTTTAACTCTGTTTGCCTCTGTTTGCCTCTGTTTAAGTCTGTTTGCCTCTGTTTAAGTCTGTTTGCCTCTTTTGAAGTCTGTGTGCCTCTGTTTAAGTCTGTTTGCCTCTTTTTAACTCTGTTTGCCTCTGTTTAAGTCTGTTTGCCTCTGTTTAACTCTGTTTAACTCTATTTGCCGCTGTTTAAGTCTGTTTAACGCTGTTTGCCTCTGTTTAACTCTGTTTAACTATGTTTGCTCTGTTTAACTCTGTTTGCATATGTTTAAGTCTGTTCCACTCTGTCTGCCACTGTTTAATTCTGTTAAATCTGTTTGCCTCTGTTTAAGTCTGTTTAATTCTGTTTGGCTCTGTTTGCCTCTGTTTAAGTCTGTTTGCCTCTGTTTAAGTCTGTTTGTCTCTGATTAAGTCTGTTTCACTCTGTTTGCCTCTGTTTAAGTCTGTTTGCCTCTGTTGAAGTCTGTTTGCCTCTGTTTCAGTCTGTTTGCCTCTGTTCAAGTCTGTTTGCGTCTTTTTAAATCTGTTTGCCTCTGTTTAAGTCTGTTTAAGTCTGTTTAAATCTGTTTGCCTCTGTTTCAGTCTGTTTAACTCTGTTTGCCTCTGTTTAACTCTGTTTGCCTCTGTTGAAGTCTGTTTGCGTCTGTTTAAGTCAGTTTGCCTCTGCTTACGTCTGTTTGCCTGTGTTTAAGTCTGTTTGACTCTGTTTAAGTCTTTTTGCCTCTGTTTAAGTCTGCTTGCCTCTGTTTCAGTCTGTTTGGCTCAGTCTAAGTCTGTTTGCCTCAGTTTAAGTCTGTTTGCCTCAGTTTAAGTCTGTTGGCCTCTGTTTAAGTCTGTTTGCCTCTGTTTAAGTCTGTTTAAGACTGTTTGCCTCTGTTTGCCTCTGTTTCGCTCTGTTCAACTCTGTTTGCCTCTGTTTGCCTCTGTTTAAGTCTGTTTGCCTCTGTTTAACTCTGTTTAACTCTATTTGCCGCTGTTTAAGTCTGTTTAACACTGTTTGCCTCTGTTTAACTCTGTTTAACTATGTTTGCCTCTGTTTTAACTCTGTTTGCATATGTTTAAGTCTGTTCCACTCTGTTTGCCACTGTTTAATTCTGTTTAAATCTGTTTGCCTCTGTTTAAGTCTGTTTAATTCTGTTTGCCTCTGTTTGCCTCTGTTTGCCTCTGTTTAAGTCTGTTTGCCTCTGTTTAAGTCTGTTTGTCTCTGATTAAGTCTGTTTCACTCTGTTTGCCTCTGTTAAGTCTGTTTGCCTCTGTTTAAGTCTGTTTGCCTCTGTTTACGTCTGTTTGCCTCTGTTCAAGTCTGTTTGCCTCTTTTTAAGTCTGTCTGCCTCTGTTTAAGTCTGTTTAAGTCTGCTTGCCTCTGTTTAAGTCTGTTTAAGTCTGTTTAAGTCTGTTTAAGTCTGATTGCCTCTGTTTGACTCTGTTTCGCTCTGTTTAACTCTGTTTGCCTCTGCTTAAGTCTGTTTGCCTCTGTTTAAGTCTGTTTGCCTCATTTTACCTCTGTTTGCCTCTGTTTAAGTCTGTTTGCCTCTGTTTACGTCTGTTTGCCTCTTTTAAGTCTGTCTGCCTCTGTTTAAGTCTCTTTGCCTCTGATTAAGTCTGTTTGCCTCTGTTTAAGTCTGTTTGCCTCTGTTTAAGTCTGTTTGTTTCTTTTTAAGTCTGCTGCCTCTGTTTAAGTCTGTTTAAGTTTGTTTGCCTCTGTTTAAGTCTGTTTAAGTCTGTTTAAGTCTGTTTGCCTCTGCTTGCCTCTGTTTCGCTCTGTTTAACTCTGTTTGCATCTGTTTGCCTCTGTTTAAGTCTGTTTGCCTCTGTTTAAGTCTGTTTGCCTCTGTTGAAGTCTGTTTGCGTCTGTTTCAGTCAGTTTGCCTCTGTGTAAGTCTGTTTGCCTCTGTTTAAGTCTGCTTGCCTCTGTTTAAGTCTGCTTAAGTCTGTTTAACTCTGTTTGCCTCTGTTTTACTCTGTTTGCCTCTGTTTAAGTCTGTTTAACTCTGTTTGCCTCTGTTTAACTCTGTTTGCCTCTGTTGAAGTCTGTTTGCGACTGTTTCAGTCAGTTTGCCTCTGTTTAAGTCTGTTTGCCTCTGTTTAAGTCTGTTTGACTCTGTTTAAGTCTTTTTGCCTCTGTTTAAGTCTGTTTAAATCTGTTTGCCTCTGTTTCAGTCTGTTTAACTCTGTTTGCCTCTGTCTTACTCTGTTTGCCTCTGTCTAAGTCTGTGTAACTCTGTTTGCCACTGTTTAAGTCTGTTTTAAATTTGTTTGCCTCCTTTTAATTCTGTTTGCCTCTGTTTAAATCTGTTTGCCTCTGTTTAAATCTGTTTGCCTCTGTTTAAGTCTGTTTGCCTCTGTTTAAGACTGTTTGCCCTCTGTTTAAGTCTGCTGCATCTGTTTACGTCTGGTTTGCCTCTGTTTACGTCTGTTTTACTCTGTTTGCCTCTGTTTAAGTCTGTTTAACTCTGTTTGCGTCTGCTTGCCTCTGTGTAAGTCTGTTTGCCTCTGTTTAAGTCTGTTTGCCTCTGTTTAAGTCTGTTTGCCTCTGTTGAGGTCTGCTTGCCTCTGATTAAGTCTGTTTGCCTCTGTTTAAGTCTGTTTGCCTCTGGTTAAGTCTGCTTGCCTCTGTTTAAGTCTGTTTAATTCAGTTCAAGTCTGTTTGCCTCTGTTGCCTCTGTTTAACTCTTTTTGCCTCAGTTTAGGTCTGTTTGCCTCTGTTTAACTCTTCTTAACTCTCTTTGCCTTTGTTTAAGTCTGTTTAACTCTGTTTGCCTCTGTTTAACTGTGTTTGCCTCTGTTTAACTCTGTTTGCCTCTGTTTAAGTCTGTTTAACTCTGTTTGCCTCTGTTTAAGTCTGTTTAACTCTGTTTGCCTCTGTTTACGTCTGTTTAAATCTGATTGCCTCTGTTTCAGTCTGTTTAACTCTGTTTGCCTCTGTTTAAGTCTGTTTAACTCTGTTTGCGTCTGTTTGCCTCTGTTTAGGTCTGTTTGCCTCTGTTTAAGTCTGTTTGCCTCTGTTTAAGTCTGTTCGCCTCTGTCTAAGTCTGTTTAAGTCAGTTTAAGTCTGTTTGCCTCTGTTTGCCTGTGTTTAACTCTTTTTGCTTCTGTTTAAGTCTGTTTGCCTCTGTTTAACTCTGTTTAACTCTCTTTGCCTCTGTTTAAGTCTGTTTAACTCTGTTTGCCACTGTTTAAGTCTGTTTAACTGTGTTTGCCTCTGTTTAACTCTGCCTCTGTTTAAGTTTGTTTATCTCTGTTTGCCTCTGTTTACGTCTGTTTAAATCTGTTTGCCTCTGTTTCAGTCTGTTTAACTCTGTTTACCTCTGTTTTACTCTGTTTGCCTCTGTTTAAGTCTGTTTAACTCTGTTTGCCCCTGTTTAAGTCTGTTTGCCTCTGATTAAGTCTGTTTGCCTCTGATTAATCTGTTTGCCTCTGTTTAAGTCTGTTTGCCTCTGTTTCAGTCTGTTTGCCTCTCTTTAAGTCTGTTTGCCTCTGTTTAAGTATGTTTGCCGCTGTTTAAGTCTGTTTGCCTCTGTTTATGTCTGTTTAAGTCAGTTTAAGTCTGTTTGCCTCTGTTTAAGTCTGTTGAAGTCTGTTTAAGTCTGTTTGCCTCTGTTTCGCTCTGTTTAACTCTGTTTGCCTCTGCTTAGGTGTGTTTGCCTCTGTTTAACTCTGTTTAACTCTCTTTGCCTCTGTTTAAGTCTGTTTAACTCTGTTTAAGTCTGTTTGCCTCTGTTTCAGTCTGTTTGTTTCTGTTTAAGTCTGTTTGCCTCTGTTTAAGTCTGTTTAAGTTTGTTTGGATCTGTTTAAGTCTGTTTAAGTCTGTTTAAGTCTGTTTGCCTCTGCTTGCCTCTGTTTCGCTCTGTTTAACTCTGTTTGCATCTGTTTGCCTCTGTTTAAGTCTGTTTGCCTCTGTTTAAGTCTGTGTGCCTCTGTATATGTCTGTTTGCCTCTGTTTAAGTCTGTTTTCCCCTGTTTTATTCTGTTTGCCTCTGTTTAATTCAGTTTGCCTCTGTTTAAGTCTGCTTGCCTCTGTTTAAGTCTGCTTAAGTCTGTTTAAGTCTGTTTGCCTCTGTTTAAGTGTCTCCTTGCCTCTGTTTAAGTCTGTTTAAATCTGTTTGCCACTGTTTAAGTCTGTTTAAATTCGTTTCCCTCTGTTTAAGTCTGTTTGCCTCTGTTTAAGTCTGTTTGCCTCTGTTTAAGTCTGTTTGCCTCTGTTTAAGACTGTTTGCCTCTGTTTAAGTCTGCTGCATCTGTTTAAGTCTGTTTGCCTCTGTTTAAGTCTGTTTCACTCTCTTTGCCTCTGTTTAAGTCTGTTTAACTCTGTTTGCGTCTGCTTGCCTCTGTTTAAGTCTGTTTGCCTCTGTTTAAGTCTGTTTGCCTCTGATTAAGTCTGTTTGCCTCTGTTTAAGTCTGTTTGCCTCTGTTTAAGTCTGTTTGCCTCTGTTTAATTCTGTTTGCCTCTGTTTAAGTCTGTTTGCCTCTGTTTAAGTCTGTTTGCCTCTGTTTAAGTCTGTTTGCCTCTTTTAAGTCTGTCTGCCTCTGTTTAAGTCTCTTTGCCTCTGATTAAGTCTGTTTGCCTCTGTTTAAGTCTGTTTGCCTCTGTTTAAGTCTGTTTGCCTCTGTTTAAGTCTGTTTAAGTCAGTTTAAGTCTGTTTGCCTCTGTTTAAGTCTGTTTGCCTCTGTTTAAGTCTGTTTGCCTCTGTTGAAGTCTGCTTGCCTCTGATTAAGTCTGTTTGCCTCTGTTTAAGTCTGTTTGCCTCTGGTTAAGTCTGCTTGCCTCTGTTTAAGTCTGTTTAATTCAGTTCAAGTCTGTTTGCCTCTGTTTGCCTCTGTTTAACTCTTTTTGCCTCAGTTTAGGTCTGTTTGCCTCTGTTTAACTCTTCTTAACTCTCTTTGCCTTTGTTTAAGTCTGTTTAACTCTGTTTGCCTCTGTTTAACTGTGTTTGCCTCTGTTTAACTCTGTTTGCCTCTGTTTAAGTCTGTTTAACTCTGTTTGCCTCTGTTTACGTCTGTTTAAATCTGATTGCCTCTGTTTCAGTCTGTTTAACTCTGTTTGCCTCTGTTTAAGTCTGTTTAACTCTGTTTGCGTCTGTTTGCCTCTGTTTAGGTCTGTTTGCCTCTGTTTAAGTCTGTTTGCCTCTGTTTAAGTCTGTTCGCCTCTGTCTAAGTCTGTTTAAGTCAGTTTAAGTCTGTTTGCCTCTGTTTGCCTGTGTTTAACTCTTTTTGCTTCTGTTTAAGTCTGTTTGCCTCTGTTTAACTCTGTTTAACTCTCTTTGCCTCTGTTTAAGTCTGTTTAACTCTGTTTGCCACTGTTTAAGTCTGTTTAACTGTGTTTGCCTCTGTTTAACTCTGCCTCTGTTTAAGTTTGTTTATCTCTGTTTGCCTCTGTTTACGTCTGTTTAAATCTGTTTGCCTCTGTTTCAGTCTGTTTAACTCTGTTTACCTCTGTTTTACTCTGTTTGCCTCTGTTTAAGTCTGTTTAACTCTGTTTGCCCCTGTTTAAGTCTGTTTGCCTCTGATTAAGTCTGTTTGCCTCTGATTAATCTGTTTGCCTCTGTTTAAGTCTGTTTGCCTCTGTTTCAGTCTGTTTGCCTCTCTTTAAGTCTGTTTGCCTCTGTTTAAGTATGTTTGCCGCTGTTTAAGTCTGTTTGCCTCTGTTTATGTCTGTTTAAGTCAGTTTAAGTCTGTTTGCCTCTGTTTAAGTCTGTTGAAGTCTGTTTAAGTCTGTTTGCCTCTGTTTGACTCTGTGTAACTCTTTTTGCCTCTGCTTAGGTGTGTTTGCCTCTGTTTAACTCTGTTTAACTCTCTTTGCCTCTGTTTAAGTCTGTTTAACTCTGTTTAAGTCTGTTTGCCTCTGTTTCAGTCTGTTTGTTTCTGTTTAAGTCTGTTTGCCTCTGTTTAAGTCTGTTTAAGTTTGTTTGGATCTGTTTAAGTCTGTTTAAGTCTGTTTAAGTCTGTTTGCCTCTGCTTGCCTCTGTTTCGCTCTGTTTAACTCTGTTTGCATCTGTTTGCCTCTGTTTAAGTCTGTTTGCCTCTGTTTAAGTCTGTGTGCCTCTGTATATGTCTGTTTGCCTCTGTTTAAGTCTGTTTTCCCCTGTTTTATTCTGTTTGCCTCTGTTTAATTCAGTTTGCCTCTGTTTAAGTCTGCTTGCCTCTGTTTAAGTCTGCTTAAGTCTGTTTAAGTCTGTTTGCCTCTGTTTAAGTGTCTCCTTGCCTCTGTTTAAGTCTGTTTAAATCTGTTTGCCACTGTTTAAGTCTGTTTAAATTCGTTTCCCTCTGTTTAAGTCTGTTTGCCTCTGTTTAAGTCTGTTTGCCTCTGTTTAAGTCTGTTTGCCTCTGTTTAAGACTGTTTGCCTCTGTTTAAGTCTGCTGCATCTGTTTAAGTCTGTTTGCCTCTGTTTAAGTCTGTTTCACTCTCTTTGCCTCTGTTTAAGTCTGTTTAACTCTGTTTGCGTCTGCTTGCCTCTGTTTAAGTCTGTTTGCCTCTGTTTAAGTCTGTTTGCCTCTGATTAAGTCTGTTTGCCTCTGTTTAAGTCTGTTTGCCTCTGTTTAAGTCTGTTTGCCTCTGTTTAATTCTGTTTGCCTCTGTTTAAGTCTGTTTGCCTCTGTTTAAGTCTGTTTGCCTCTGTTTAAGTCTGTTTGCCTCTTTTAAGTCTGTCTGCCTCTGTTTAAGTCTCTTTGCCTCTGATTAAGTCTGTTTGCCTCTGTTTAAGTCTGTTTGCCTCTGTTTAAGTCTGTTTGCCTCTGTTTAAGTCTGTTTAAGTCAGTTTAAGTCTGTTTGCCTCTGCCTGCCTCTGTTTAACTCTTTTTGCCTCTGTTTAGGTCTGTTTGCCTCTGTTTAACTCTGTTTAACTCTCTTAGCCTCTGTTAAAGTCTGTTTAACTCTGTCTGCCTCTGCTTAACTGTGTTTGCCTCTGTTTCACTCTGTTTGCCTCTGTTTAAGTCTGTTTAACTCTGTTTGCCTCTGTTTAAGTCTGTTTAAATCTGTTTGCCTCTGTTTCAGTCTGTTTAACTCTGTTTGCCTCTGTTTAAATCTGTTTGCCTCTGTTGAAGTCTGTTTGCGTCTGTTTCAGTCAGTTTGCCTCTGTTTAAGTCTGTTTGCCTCTGTTTAAGTCTGTTTAACTCTGTTTAAGTCTTTTTGCCTCTGTTTAAGTCTGCTTGCCTCTGTTTCAGTCTGTTTGGCTCAGTCTAAGTCTGTTTGCCTCTGTTTAAGTCTGTTTGCCTCAGTTTAATTCTGTTTGCCTCTGTTTAAGTCTGCTTAAGTCTGTTTAAGTCTGTTTGCCTCTGTTTAAGTCTGTTGGCCTCTGTTTAAGTCTGTTTTCCTCTGCTTAACTCTGTTTAACTCTGTTTGCCTCTGTTTAACTCTGTTTCCATCTGTTTAAGTCTGTTTCACTCTGTTTGCCTCTGTTTAAGTCTGTTAAATCTCTTTGCCTCTGTTAAGTCTGTTTAACTCTGTTTGCCTCTGTTTGCCTCTGTTTGCCTCTGTTTAAGTCTGTTTGCCTCTGTTTAAGTCTGTTTGCCTCTGATTAAGTCAGTTTCACTCTGTTTGCCTCTTTTAAGTCTTATTGCCTCTGTTTCAGTCTGTTTGTATCTGTTT
Organism: Isurus oxyrinchus; assembly: GCA_026770705.1. Lineage (NCBI taxonomy): Eukaryota > Metazoa > Chordata > Chondrichthyes > Lamniformes > Lamnidae > Isurus > Isurus oxyrinchus. Next base: position 40,083 of record JANJGN010002175.1, read on the forward strand.
AAGGCTGTTGCCTCTTTTTTAAGTCTGTTTGCCTCTGTTTAAGTCTGTTTGCCTCTGTTCAAGTCTGTTTGCCTCTTTTCAAGTCTGTTTGCCTCTGTTTAAGCCTGTTTATGTCTGTTTAAGTCTGTTTAAGTCTGTTTGCCTCTGTTTGCCTCTGTGTCGCTCTGTTTAAGTCTGTTTGCCTCTGTTTAAGTCTGTTTGACTCTGTTTAAGTCTGTTTGCCCTCTGTTTAAGTCTGTTTGCCTCTGTTTAAGTCTGTTTGCCTCTGTTTAAGTCTGTTTAAGTCAGTTTAAGTCTGTTTGCCTCTGCCTGCCTCTGTTTAACTCTTTTTGCCTCTGTTTAGGTCTGTTTGCCTCTGTTTAACTCTGTCTAACTCTCTTAGCCTCTGTTAAAGTCTGTTTAACTCTGTCTGCCTCTGCTTAACTGTGTTTGCCTCTGTTTCACTCTGTTTGCCTCTGTTTAAGTCTGTTTAACTCTGTTTGCCCTCTGTTTAAGGTCTGTTTAAATCTGTTTGCCTCTGTTTCAGTCTGTTTAACTCTGTTTGCCTCTGTTTAACTCTGTTTGCATCTGTTGAAGTCTGTTTGCGTCTGTTTCAGTCAGTTTGCCTCTGTTTAAGTCTGTTTGCCTCTGTTTAAGTCTGTTTGACTCTGTTTAAGTCTTTTTGCCTCTGTTTAAGTCTGCTTGCCTCTGTTTCAGTCTGTTTGGCTCAGTCTCAGTCTGTTTGCCTCTGTTTAAGTCTGTTTGCCTCAGTTTAATTCTGTTAGCCTCTGTTTAAGTCTGCTTAAGTCTGTTTAAGTCTGTTTGCCTCTGTTTAAGTCTGTTGGCCTCTGTCCAAGTCTGTTTGCCTCTGTTTAAGTCTGTTTAAGTCTGTTTGCCTCCGTTTAAGTCTATTTCGCTCTGTTTAACTCTGTTTGCCTCTGTTTGCCTCTGTTTAAGTCTGTTTGCCTCTGTTTAAGTCTGTTTGCCTCTTTTGAAGTCTGTGTGCCTCTGTTTAAGTCTGTTTGCCTCTGTTTAACTCTGTTTGCCTCTGTTTAAGTCTGTTTGCCTCTGTTTAACTCTGTTTAACTCTATTTACCTCTGTTTAAGTCTGTTTAACGCTGTTTGCCTCTGTTTAACTCTGTTTAACTATGTTTGCCTCTGTTTAACTCTGTTTGCATATGTTTAAGTCTGTTCCACTCTGTCTGCCACTGTTTAATTCTGTTAAAATCTGTTTGCCTCTGTTTGAGTCTGTTTAATTCTGTTTGGCTCTGTTTGCCTCTGTTTAAGTCCTGTTTGCCTCTGTTTAAGTCTGTTTGTCTCTGATTAAGTCTGTTTCACTCTGTTTGCCTCTGTTTAAGTCTGTTTGCCTCTGTTTAAGTCTGTTTGCCTCTGTTTAAGTTTGTTTATCTCTGTTTGCCTCTGTTTACGTCTGTTTAAATCTGTTTTGCCTCTGTTTCAGTCTGTTAACCTCTGTTCACCTCTGTTTTACTCTGTTTGTCTCTGTTTAAGTCTGTTTAACTCTGTTTGCCCCTGTTTAAGTCTGTTTGCCTCTGATTAAGTCTGTTTGCCTCTGATTAAGTCTGTTTGCCTCTGTTTAAGTCTGTTTGCCGCTGTTTAAGTCTGTTTGCCTCTGTTTATGTCTGTTTAAGTCAGTTTAAGTCTGTTTGCCTCTGTTTAAGTCTGTTGAAGTCTGTTTAAGTCCTGTTTGCCTCTGTATGACTCTGTGTAACTCTTTTTGCCTCTGCTTAGGTGTGTTTGCCTCTGTTTAACTCTGTTTAAACTCTCTTTGCCTCTGTTTAAGTCTGTTTAACTCTGTTTTAAGTCTGTTTGCCTCTGTTTAAGTCTGTTGTTTCTGTTTAAGTCTGTTTGCCTCTGTTTAAGTCTGTTTAAGTTTGTTTGCCTCTGTTTAAGTCTGTTTAAGTCTGTTTGCCTCTGCTTGCCTCTGTTTCGCTCTGTTTAACTCTGTTTGCATCTGTTTGCCTCTGTTTAAGTCTGTTTGCCTCTGTTTAAGTCTGTGTGCCTCTGTATATGTCTGTTTGCCTCTGTTTAAGTCTGGTTTTCCCCTGTTTTAGTCTGCTTACCTCTGTTTAATTCAGTTTGCCTCTGTTTAAGTCTGCTTGCCTCTGTTTAAGTCTGCTTAAGTCTGTTTAAGTCTGTTTGCCTCTGTTTAAGTGTCCTCTTTGCCTCTGTTTAAGTCTGTTTGCCTCTGTTTAAGTCTGTTTTGCCTCTGTTTAAGTCTTTTTGCCTCTGTTTAAGTCTGTTTGCCTCTGTTTAAGTCGGTTTGCCTCTGTTTAATTCTGTTTGCCTCTGTTTAAGTCTGTTTGCCTCTGTATATGTCTGTTTGCCTCTGTTTAAGTCTGTTTGCCCCTGTTTAAGTCTGTTTAAGTCTGTTTGCCTCTGTTTAAGTCTGTTTAAATGTGTTTGCCTCTGTTTAAGTCTGTTTGCCTCTGTTTAAGTTTGTTTAACTCTGTTTGCCTCTGTTTAAGTCTGTTTAAATCTGTTTGCCTCTGTTTCAGTCTGTTTAACTCTGTTTGCCTCTGTTTTACTCTGTTTGCCTTTGTTTAAGTCTGTTAAATCTGTTTGCCACTGTTTAAGTCTGTTTAAATTCGTTTCCCTCTGTTTAAGTCTGTTTGCCTCTGTTTAAGTCTGTTTGCCTCTGTTTAAGTCTGTTTGCCTCTGTTTAAGACTGTTTGCCTCTGTTTATGTCTGCTGCATCTGTTTAAGTCTGTTTGCCTCTGTTTAAGTCTGTTTCACTCTCTTTGCCTCTGTTTAAGTCTGTTTAACTCTGTTTGCGTCTGCTTGCCTCTGTTTAAGTCTGTTGCCTTGTTTAAGTCTGTTTGCCTCTGATTAAGTCTGTTTGCCTCTGTTTAAGTCTGTTTGCCTCTGTTTAAGTCTGTTTGCCTCTGTTTAATTCTGTTTGCCTCTGCTTAAGTCTGTTTGCCTCTGTTTAAGTCTGTTTGCCTCTGTTTAAGTCTGTTTGCCTCTTCTAAGTCTGTCTGCCTCTGTTTAAGTCTCTTTGCCTCTGATTCAGTCTGTTTGCCTCTGTTTAAGTCTGTTTGCCTCTGTTTAAGTCTGTTTAAGTTTGCTTGCCTCTGTTTAAGTCTATTTGCCTCTGTTTAACTCTGTTTGCCTCTGTTTAAGACTGTCTGCCTCTGTTTAACTCTGTTTAACTCTATTTGCCGCTGTTAAGTCTGTTTAACTCTGTTTGCCTCTGCGTAACTCTGTTTAACTCTGTTTGCCTCTGTTTAACTCTGTTTCCATCTGTTTAAGTCTGTTTCACTCTGTTTGCCTCTGTTTAAGTCTGTTTAAATCTGTTTGCTTCTGTTTAAGTCTGTTTAACTCTGTTTGCCTCTGTTTGCCTCTGTTTGCCTCTGTTTAAGTCTGTTTGCCTCTGTTTAAGTCTGTTTGCCTCTGATTAAGTCAGTTTCACTCTGTTTGCCTCTGTTTACGTCTTGTTGCCTCTGTTTCAGTCTGTTTGTATCTGTTTAAGGCTGTTTGCCTCTGTTTAAGTCTGTGTGCCTCTGTTTAAGTCTGTTTGCCTCTGTTCAAGTCTGTTTGCCTCTTTTCAAGTCTGTTTGCCTCTGTTTAAGTCTGTTTAAGTCTGTTTAAGTCTGTTTAAGTCTGTTTGCCTCTGTTTGCCTCTGTTTCGCTCTGTTTAACTCTGTTTGCCTCTGTTTAAGTCTGTGTGACTCTGTTTAAGTCTGTTTGCCTCTGTTTAAGTCTGTTTGCCTCTGTTTAAGTCTGTTTGCCTCTGTTTAAGTCTGTTTAAGTCAGTTTAAGTCTGTCTGCCTCTGCCTGCCTCTGTTTAACTCTTTTGCCTCTGTTTAGGTCTGTTTGCCTCTGTTTAACTCTGTTTAACTCTCTTAGCCTCTGTTAAAGTCTGTTTAACTCTGTCTGCCACTGCTTAACTGTGTTTGCCTCTGTTTCACTCTGTTTGCCTCTGTTTAAGTCTGTTTAACTCTGTTTGCCTCTGTTTAAGTCTGTTTAAATCTGTTTGCCTCTGTTTCAGTCTGTTTAACTCTGCTTACCTCTGTTTTACTCTGTTTGCTGTTTTAAGTCTGTTTAACTCTGTTTGCCCCTGTTTAAGTCTGTTTGCCTCTGATTAAGTCTGTTTGCCTCTGATTAATCTGTTTGCCTCTGTTTAAGTCTGTTTGCCTCTGTTTCAGTCTGTTTGCCTCTCTTTAAGTCTGTTTGCCTCTGTTTAAGTATGTTTGCCGCTGTTTAAGTCTGTTTGCCTCTGTTTATGTCTGTTTAAGTCAGTTTAAGTCTGTTTGCCTCTGTTTAAGTCTGTTGAAGTCTGTTTAAGTCTGTTTGCCTCTGTTTGACTCTGTGTAACTCTTTTTGCCTCTGCTTAGGTGTGTTTGCCTCTGTTTAACTCTGTTTAACTCTCTTTGCCTCTGTTTAAGTCTGTTTAACTCTGTTTAAGTCTGTTTGCCTCTGTTTCAGTCTGTTTGTTTCTGTTTAAGTCTGTTTGCCTCTGTTTAAGTCTGTTTAAGTTTGTTTGGATCTGTTTAAGTCTGTTTAAGTCTGTTTAAGTCTGTTTGCCTCTGCTTGCCTCTGTTTCGCTCTGTTTAACTCTGTTTGCATCTGTTTGCCTCTGTTTAAGTCTGTTTGCCTCTGTTTAAGTCTGTGTGCCTCTGTATATGTCTGTTTGCCTCTGTTTAAGTCTGTTTTCCCCTGTTTTATTCTGTTTGCCTCTGTTTAATTCAGTTTGGCCTCTGTTTAAGTCTGCTTGCCTCTGTTTAAGTCTGCTTAAGTCTGTTTAAGTCTGTTTGCCCTCTGCTTAAGTGTCTCTTTGCCTCTGTTTAAGTCTGTTTGCCTCTGTTTAAATCTGTTTGCCTCTGTTTAAGTCTTTCTGCCTCTGTTTAAGTCTGTTTTTCTCTGTTTAAGTCGGTTTGCCTCTGTTTAATTCTGTTTGCCTCTGTTTAAGTCTGTTTGCCTCTGTATATGTCTGTTTGCCTCTGTTTAAGTCTGTTTGCCCCTGTTTAAGTCTGTTTAAGTCTGTTTGCCTCTGTTTAAGTCTGTTTAAATGTGTTTGCCTCTGTTTAAGTCTGTTTGCCTCTGTTTAAGTTTGTTTAACTCTGTTTGCCCTCTGTTTAAGTCTGTTTAAATCTGTTTGCCCTCTGTTTCAGTCTGTTTCACTCTGCTTGCCTCTGTTTTACTCTGTTTGCCTCTGTTTTAAGTCTGTTTAACTCTGTTTGCCCCTGTTTAAGTCTGTTTGCCTCTGATTAAGTCTGTTTGCCTCTGATTAATCTGTTTGCCTCTGTTTAAGTCTGTTTGCCTCTGTTTCAGTCTGTTTGCCTCTCTTTAAGTCTGTTTGCCTCTGTTTAAGTATGTTTGCCGCTGTTTAAGTCTGTTTGCCTCTGTTTATGTCTGTTTAAGTCAGTTTAAGTCTGTTTGCCTCTGTTTAAGTCTGTTGAAGTCTGTTTAAGTGTGTTTGCCTCTGTTTGACTCTGTGTAACTCTTTTTGCCTCTGCTTAGGTGTGTTTGCCTCTGTTTAACTCTGTTTAACTCTCTTTGCCTCTGTTTAAGTCTGTTTAACTCTGTTTAAGTCTGTTTGCCTCTGTTTCAGTCTGTTTGTTTCTGTTTAAGTCTGTTTGCCTCTGTTTAAGTCTGTTTAGTTTGTTTGGATCTGTTTAAGTCTGTTTAAGTCTGTTTAAGTCTGTTTGCCTCTGCTTGCCTCTGTTTCGCTCTGTTTAACTCTGTTTGCATCTGTTGCCTCTGTTTAAGTCTGTTTGCCTCTGTTTAAGTCTGTGTGCCTCTGTATATGTCTGTTTGCCTCTGTTTAAGTCTGTTTCCCCCTGTTTTATTCTGTTTGCTCTGTTTAATTCAGTTTGCCTCTGTTTAAGTCTGCTTGCCTCTGTTTAAGTCTGCTTAAGTCTGTTTAAGTCTGTTTGCCTCTGCTTAAGTGTCTCTTTGCCTCTGTTTAAGTCTGTTTGCCTCTGTTTAAATCTGTTTGCCTCTGTTTAAGTCTTTCTGCCTCTGTTTAAGTCTGTTTTTCTCTGTTTAAGTCGGTTTGCCTCTGTTTAATTCTGTTTGCCTCTGTTTAAGTCTGTTTGCCTCTGTATATGTCTGTTTGCCTCTGTTTAAGTCTGTTTGCCCCTGTTTAAGTCTGTTTAAGTCTGTTGCCTCTGTTTAAGTCTGTTTAAGTTTGTTTGCCTCTGTTTAAGTCTATTTGCCTCTGTTTAACTCTGTTTGCCTCTGTTTAAGACTGTCTGCCTCTGTTTAACTCTGTTTAACTCTATTTGCCGCTGTTTAAGTCTGTTTAACTCTGTTTGCCTCTGCGTAACTCTGTTTAACTCTGTTTGCCTCTGTTTAACTCTGTTTCCATCTGTTTAAGTCTGTTTCACTCTGTTTGCCTCTGTTTAAGTCTGTTTAATCTGTTTGCTTCTGTTTAAGTCTGTTTAACTCTGTTTGCCTCTGTTTGCCTCTGTTTGCCTCTGTTTAAGTCTGTTTGCCTCTGTTTAAGTCTGTTTGCCTCTGATTAACTCAGTTTCACTCTGTTTGCCTCTGTTTAAGTCTTGTTGCCTCTGTTTCAGTCTGTTTGTATCAGTTTAAGGCTGTTTGCCTCTGTTTAAGTCTGTTTGCCTCTGTTTAAGTCTGTTTGCCTCTGTTCAAGTCTGTTTGCCTCTTTTCAAGTCTGTTTGCCTCTGTTTAAGTCTGTTTAAGTCTGTTTAAGTCTGTTTAAGTCTGTTTGCCTCTGTTTGCTCTGTTTCGCTCTGTTTAACTCTGTTTGCCTCTGTTTAAGTCTGTGTGACTCTGTTTAAGTCTGTTTTGCCTCTGTTTAAGTCTGTTTGCCTCTGTTTAAGTCTGTTTGCCTCTGTTTAAGTCTGTTTAAGTCAGTTTTAGTCTGTCTGCCTCTGCCTGCCTCTGTTTAACTCTTTTTGCCTCTGTTTAGGTCTGTTTGCCTCTGTTTAACTCTGTTTAACTCTCTTAGCCTCTGTTAAAGTCTGTTTAACTCTGTCTGCCTCTGCTTAACTGTGTTTGCCTCTGTTTCACTCTGTTTGCCTCTGTTTAAGTCTGTTTAACTCTGTTTGCCTCTGTTTAAGTCTGTTTAAATCTGTTTGCCTCTGTTTCAGTCTGTTTAACTCTGCTTACCTCTGTTTTACTCTGTTTGCCTCTGTTTAAGTCTGTTTAACTCTGTTTGCCCCTGTTTAAGTCTGTTTGCCTCTGATTAATCTGTTTGCCTCTGTTTAAGTCTGTTTGCCTCTGTTTCAGTCTGTTTGCCTCTCTTTAAGTCTGTTTGCCTCTGTTTAAGTCTGTTTGCGCTGTTTAAGTCTGTTTGCCTCTGTTTATGTCTGTTTAAGTCAGTTTAAGTCTGTTTGCCTCTGTTTAAGTCTGTTGAAGTCTGTTTAAGTCTGTTTGCCTCTGTTTGACTCTGTGTAACTCTTTTTGCCTCTGCTTAGGTGTGTTTGCCTCTGTTTAACTCTGTTTAACTCTCTTTGCCTCTGTTTAAGTCTGTTTAACTCTGTTTAAGTCTGTTTGCCTCTGTTTCAGTCTGTTTGTTTCTGTTTAAGTCTGTTTGCCTCTGTTTAAGTCTGTTTAAGTTTGTTTGGATCTGTTTAAGTCTGTTTAAGTCTGTTTAAGTCTGTTTGCCTCTGCTTGCCTCTGTTTCGCTCTGTTTAACTCTGTTTGCATCTGTTTGCCTCTGTTTAAGTCTGTTTGCCTCTGTTTAAGTCTGTGTGCCTCTGTATATGTCTGTTTGCCTCTGTTTAAGTCTGTTTTCCCCTGTTTTATTCTGTTTGCCTCTGTTTAATTCAGTTTGCCTCTGTTTAAGTCTGCTTGCCTCTGTTTAAGTCTGCTTAAGTCTGTTTAAGTCTGTTTGCCTCTGCTTAAGTGTCTCTTTGCCTCTGTTTAAGTCTGTTTGCCTCTGTTTAAATCTGTTTGCCTCTGTTTAAGTCTTTCTGCCTCTGTTTAAGTCTGTTTTTCTCTGTTTAAGTCGGTTTGCCTCTGTTTAATTCTGTTTGCCTCTGTTTAAGTCTGTTTGCCTCTGTATATGTCTGTTTGCCTCTGTTTAAGTCTGTTTGCCCCTGTTTAAGTCTGTTTAAGTCTGTTGCCTCTGTTTAAGTCTGTTTAAGTTTGTTTGCCTCTGTTTAAGTCTATTTGCCTCTGTTTAACTCTGTTTGCCTCTGTTTAAGACTGTCTGCCTCTGTTTAACTCTGTTTAACTCTATTTGCCGCTGTTTAAGTCTGTTTAACTCTGTTTGCCTCTGCGTAACTCTGTTTAACTCTGTTTGCCTCTGTTTAACTCTGTTTCCATCTGTTTAAGTCTGTTTCACTCTGTTTGCCTCTGTTTAAGTCTGTTTAAATCTGTTTGCTTCTGTTTAAGTCTGTTTAACTCTGTTTGCCTCTGTTTGCCTCTGTTTGCCTCTGTTTAAGTCTGTTTGCCTCTGTTTAAGTCTGTTTGCCTCTGATTAACTCAGTTTCACTCTGTTTGCCTCTGTTTAAGTCTTGTTGCCTCTGTTTCAGTCTGTTTGTATCAGTTTAAGGCTGTTTGCCTCTGTTTAAGTCTGTTTGCCTCTGTTTAAGTCTGTTTGCCTCTGTTCAAGTCTGTTTGCCTCTTTTCAAGTCTGTTTGCCTCTGTTTAAGTCTGTTTAAGTCTGTTTAAGTCTGTTTAAGTCTGTTTGCCTCTGTTTGCCTCTGTTTCGCTCTGTTTAACTCTGTTTGTTTAAGTCTGTGTGACTCTGTTTAAGTCTGTTTGCCTCTGTTTAAGTCTGTTTGCCTCTGTTTAAGTCTGTTTGCCTCTGTTTAAGTCTGTTTAAGTCAGTTTAAGTCTGTCTGCCTCTGCCTGCCTCTGTTTAACTCTTTTTGCCTCTGTTTAGGTCTGTTTGCCTCTGTTTAACTCTGTTTAACTCTCTTAGCCTCTGTTAAAGTCTGTTTAACTCTGTCTGCCTCTGCTTAACTGTGTTTGCCTCTGTTTCACTCTGTTTGCCTCTGTTTAAGTCTGTTTAACTCTGTTTGCCTCTGTTTAAGTCTGTTTAAATCTGTTTGCCTCTGTTTCAGTCTGTTTAACTCTGCTTACCTCTGTTTTACTCTGTTTGCCTCTGTTTAAGTCTGTTTAACTCTGTTTGCCCCTGTTTAAGTCTGTTTGCCTCTGATTAAGTCTGTTTGCCTCTGATTAATCTATTTGCCTCTGTTTAAGTCTGTTTGCCTCTGTTTCAGTCTGTTTGCCTCTCTTTAAGTCTGTTTGCCTCTGTTTAAGTCTGTTTGCCGCTGTTTAAGTCTGTTTGCCTCTGTTTATGTCTGTTTAAGTCAGTTTAAGTCTGTTTGCCTCTGTTTAAGTCTGTTGAAGTCTGTTTAAGTCTGTTTGCCTCTGTTTGACTCTGTGTAACTCTTTTTGCCTCTGCTTAGGTGTGTTTGCCTCTGTTTAACTCTGTTTAACTCTCTTTGCCTCTGTTTAAGTCTGTTTAACTCTGTTTAAGTCTGTTTGCCTCTGTTTCAGTCTGTTTGTTTCTGTTTAAGTCTGTTTGCCTCTGTTTAAGTCTGTTTAAGTTTGTTTGGATCTGTTTAAGTCTGTTTAAGTCTGTTTAAGTCTGTTTGCCTCTGCTTGTCTCTGTTTCGCTCTGTTTAACTCTGTTTGCATCTGTTTGCCTCTGTTTAAGTCTGTTTGCCTCTGGTTAAGTCTGTTTGCCTCTGTATATGTCTGTTTGCCTCTGTTTAAGTCTGTTTTCCCCTGTTTTATTCTGTTTGCCTCTGTTTAATTCAGTTTGCCTCTGTTTAAGTCTGCTTGCCTCTGTTTAAGTCTGCTTAAGTCTGTTTAAGTCTGTTTGCCTCTGCTTAAGTGTCTCTTTGCCTCTGTTTAAGTCTGTTTGCCTCTGTTTAAATCTGTTTGCCTCTGTCTAAGTCTTTCTGCCTCTGTTTAAGTCTGTTTTTCTCTGTTTAAGTCGGTTTGCCTCTGTTTAATTCTGTTTGCCTCTGTTTAAGTCTGTTTGCCTCTGTATATGTCTGTTTGCCTCTGTTTAAGTCTGTTTGCCCCTGTTTAAGTCTGTTTAAGTCTGTTTGCCTCTGTTTAAGTCTGTTTAAATGTGTTTGCCTCTGTTTAAGTCTGTTTGCCTCTGTTTCAGTTTGTTTAACTCTGTTTGCCTCTGTTTAAGTCTGTTTAAATCTGTTTGCCTCTGTTTCAGTCTGTTTAACTCTGCTTGCCTCTGTTTTACTCTGTTTGCCTTTTTTTAAGTCTGTTTAAATCTGTTTGCCACTGTTTAAGTCTGTTTAAATTCGTTTCCCTCTGTTTAAGTCTGTTTGCCTCTGTTTAAGTCTGTTTGCCTCTGTTTAAGTCTGTTTGCCTCTGTTTAAGACTGTTTGCCTCTGTTTAAGTCTGCTGCATCTGTTTAAGTCTGTTTGCCTCTGTTTAAGTCTGTTTCACTCTCTTTGCCTCTGTTTAAGTCTGTTTAACTCTGTTTGCGTCTGCTTGCCTCTGTTTAAGTCTGTTTTCCTCTGTTTGCCTGTGTTTAACTCTTTTTGCCTCTGTTTAAGTCTGTTTGCCTCTGTTTAAGTTTGTTTAACTCTGTTTGCCTCTGTTTAAGTCTGTTTAAATCTGTTTGCCTCTGTTTCAGTCTGTTTAACTCTGTTTGCCTCTGTTTTACTCTGTTTGCCTTTGTTTAAGTCTGTTTAAATCTGTTTGCCACTGTTTAAGTCTGTTTAAATTCGTTTCCCTCTGTTTAAGTCTGTTTGCCTCTGTTTAAGTCTGTTTGCCTCTGTTTAAGTCTGTTTGCCTCTGTTTAAGACTGTTTGCCTCTGTTTAAGTCTGCTGCATCTGTTTTAGTCTGTTTGCCTCTGTTTAAGTCTGTTTCACTCTCTTTGCCTCTGTTTAAGTCGGTTTAACTCTGTTTGCGTCTGCTTGCCTCTGTTTAAGTCTGTTTGCCTCTGTTTAAGTCTGTTTGCCTCTGATTAAGTCTGTTTGCCTCTGTTTAAGTCTGTTTGCCTCTGTTTAAGTCTGTTTGCCTCTGTTTAAGTCTGTTTGCCTCTGTTTAAGTCTGTTTAGGTCAGTTTAAGTCTGTTTGCCTCTGCCTGCCTCTGTTTAACTCTTTTTGCCTCTGTTTAGGTCTGTTTGCCTCTGTTTAACTCTGTTTAACTCTCTTAGCCTCTGTTAAAGTCTGTTTAACTCTGTCTGCCTCTGCTTAACTGTGTTTGCCTCTGTTTCACTCTGTTTGCCTCTGTTTAAGTCTGTTTAACTCTGTTTGCCTCTGGTTAAGTCTGTTTAAATCTGTTTGCCTCTGTTTCAGTCTGTTTAACTCTGCTTACCTCTGTTTTACTCTGTTTGCCTCTGTTTAAATCTGTTTAACTCTGTTTGCCCCTGTTTAAGTCTGTTTGCCTCTGATTAAGTCTGTTTGCCTCTGATTAATCTGTTTGCCTCTGTTTAAGTCTGTTTGCCTCTGTTTCAGTCTGTTTGCCTCTCTTTAAGTCTGTTTGCCTCTGTTTAAGTATGTTTGCCGCTGTTTAAGTCTGTTTGCCTCTGTTTATTTCTGTTTAAGTCAGTTTAAGTCTGTTTGCCTCTGTTTAAGTCTGTTGAAGTCTGTTTAAGTCTGTTTGCCTCTGTTTGACTCTGTGTAACTCTTTTTGCCTCTGCTTAGGTGTGTTTGCCTCTGTTTAACTCTGTTTAACTCTCTTTGCCTCTGTTTAAGTCTGTTTAACTCTGTTTAAGTCTGTTTGCCTCTGTTTCAGTCTGTTTGTTTCTGTTTAAGTCTGTTTGCCTCTGTTTAAGTCTGTTTAAGTTTGTTTGGATCTGTTTAAGTCTGTTTAAGTCTGTTTAAGTCTGTTTGCTTCTGCTTGCCTCTGTTTCGCTCTGTTTAACTCTGTTTGCATCTGTTTGCCTCTGTTTAAGTCTGTTTGCCTCTGTTTAAGTCTGTGTGCCTCTGTATATGTCTGTTTGCCTCTGTTTAAGTCTGTTTTCCCCTGTTTTATTCTGTTTGCCTCTGTTTAATTCAGTTTGCCTCTGTTTAAGTCTGCTTGCCTCTGTTTAAGTCTGCTTAAGTCTGTTTAAGTCTGTTTGCCTCTGTTTAAGTGTCTCTTTGCCTCTGTTTAAGTCTGTTTGCCTCTGTTTAAATCTGTTTGCCTCTGTTTAAGTCTTTTTGCCTCTGTTTAAGTCTGTTGTTCCCTGTTTAAGTCGGTTTGCCTCTGTTTAATTCTGTTTGCCTCTGTTTCAGTCTGTTTGCCTCTGTATATGTCTGTTTGCCTCTGTTTAAGTCTGTTTGCCCCTGTTTAAGTCTGTTTAAGTCTGTTTGCCTCTGTTTAAGTCAGTTTAAATGTGTTTGCCTCTGTTTAAGTCTGTTTGCCTCTGTTTAAGTTTGTTTAACTCTGTTTGCCTCTGTTTAAGTCTGTTTAAATCTGTTTGCCTCTGTTTCAGTCTGTTTAACTCTGCTTGCCTCTGTTTTACTCTGTTTGCCTTTGTTTAAGTCTGTTTAAATCTGTTTGCCACTGTTTAAGTCTGTTTAAATTCGTTTCCCTCTGTTTAAGTCTGTTTGCCTCTGTTTAAGTCTGTTTGCCTCTGTTTAAGTCTGTTTGCCTCTGTTTAAGACTGTTTGCCTCTGTTTAAGTCTGCTGCATCCGTTTAAGTCTGTTTGCCTCTGTTTAAGTCTGTTTCACTCTCTTTGCCTCTGTTTAAGTCTGTTTAACTCTGTTTGCGTCTGCTTGCCTCTGTTTAAGTCTGTTTTCCTCTGTTTGCCTGTGTTTAACTCTTTTTGCCTCTGTTTAAGTCTGTTTGCCTCTGTTTAAGTTTGTTTAACTCTGTTTGCCTCTGTTTAAGTCTGTTTAAATCTGTTTGCCTCTGTTTCAGTCTGTTTAACTCTGTTTGCCTCTGTTTTACTCTGTTTGCCTTTGTTTAAGTCTGTTTAAATCTGTTTGCCACTGTTTAAGTCTGTTTAAATTCGTTTCCCTCTGTTTAAGTCTGTTTGCCTCTGTTTAAGTCTGTTTGCCTCTGTTTAAGTCTGTTTGCCTCTGTTTAAGACTGTTTGCCTCTGTTTAAGTCTGCTGCATCTGTTTTAGTCTGTTTGCCTCTGTTTAAGTCTGTTTCACTCTCTTTGCCTCTGTTTAAGTCTGTTTAACTCTGTTTGCGTCTGCTTGCCTCTGTTTAAGTCTGTTTGCCTCTGTTTAAGTCTGTTTGCCTCTGATTAAGTCTGTTTGCCTCTGTTTAAGTCTGTTTGCCTCTGTTTAAGTCTGTTTGCGTCTGTTTAATTCTGTTTGCCTCTGTTTAAGTCTGTTTGCCTCTGTTTAAGTCTGTTTGCCTCTGTTTAAGTCTGTTTGCCTCTTTTAAGTCTGTCTGCCTCTGTTTAAGTCTCTTTGCCTCTGATTAAGTCTGTTTGCCTCTGTTTAAGTCTGTTTGCCTCTGTTTAAGTCTGTTTGTTTCTGTTTAAGTCTGTTTCCCTCTGTTTAAGTCTGTTTAAGTTTGTTTGCCTCTGTTTCAGTCTATTTGCCTCTGTTTAAGTCTGTTTGCCTCTGTTTAACTCTGTTTGCCTCTGTTTAACTCTGTTTGCCTCTGTTTAAGAATGTTTGCCTCTGTTTAACTCTGTTTAACTCTATTTGCCGCTGTTTAAGTCTGTTTAACTCTGTTTGACTCTGCGTAACTCTGTTTAACTCTGTTTCCATCTGTTTAAGTCTGTTTCACTCTGTTTGCCTCTGTTTAAGTCTGTTTAATTCTGTTTGCCTCTGTTTAAGTCTGTTTAACTCTGTTTGCCTCTGTTTGCCTCTGTTTAAGTCTGTTTGCCTCTGTTTAAGTCTGTTTGCCTCTGATTAAGTCAGTTTCACTCTGTTTGCCTCTGTTTAAGTCTTAGTGCCTCTGTTTCAGTCTGTTTGTATCTGTTTAAGGCTGTTTGCCTCTGTTTAAGTCTGTTTGTATCTGTTTAAGGCTGTTTGCCTCTGTTTAAGTCTGTTTGCCTCTGTTTAAGTCTGTTTGCCTCTGTTCAAGTCTGTTTGCCTCTTTTCAAGTCTGTTTGCCTCTGTTTAAGTCTGTTTAAGTCTGTTTAAGTCTGTTTAAGTCTGTTTGCCTCTGTTTGCCTCTGTTTCGCTCTGTTTAACTCTGTTTGCCTCTGTTTAAGTCTGTTTGACTCTGTTTAAGTCTGTTTGCCTCTGTTTAAGTCTGTTTGCCTCTGTTTCAGTCTGTTTGCCTCTGTTTAAGTCTGTTTAAGTCAGTTTAAGTCTGTTTGCCTCTGCCTGCCTCTGTTTAACTCTTTTTGCCTCTGTTTAGGTCTGTTTGCCTCTGTTTAACTCTGTTTAACTCTCTTAGCCTCTGTTAAAGTCTGTTTAACTCTGTCTGCCTCTGCTTAACTGTGTTTGCCTCTGTTTCACTCTGTTTGCCTCTGTTTAAGTCTGTTTAACTCTGTTTGCCTCTGTTTAAGTCTGTTTAAATCTGTTTGCCTCTGTTTCAGTCTGTTTTACTCTGTTTGCCTCTGTTTAACTCTGTTTGCCTCTGTTGAAGTATGTTTGCGTCTGTTTGAGTCAGTTTGCCTCTGTTTAAGTCTGTTTGCCTCTGTTTAGGTCTGTTTAACTCTGTTTAAGTCTTTTTGCCTCTGTTTAAGTCTGCTTGCCTCTGTTTCAGTCTGTTTGAGTCAGTCTAAGTCTGTTTGCCTCTGTTTAAGTCTGTTTGCCTCAGTTTAATTCTGTTTGCCTCTGTTTAAGTCTGCTTAAGTCTGTTTAAGTCTGTTTGCCTCTGTTTAAGTCTGTTGGCCTCTGTTTAAGTCTGTTTAACTCTGTTTGCCCCTGTTTAAGTCTGTTTGCCTCTGATTAAGACTGTTTGCCTCTGATTAAGTCTGTTTGCCTCTGTTTAAGTCTGTTTCCTCTGTTTAAGTCTGTTTGCCTCTCTTTAAGTCTGTTTGCCTCTGTTTAAGTCTGTTTGCCGCTGTTTAAGTCTGTTTGCCTCTGTTTATGTCTGTTTAAGTCAGTTTAAGTCTGTTTGCCTCTGTTTAAGTCTGTTGAAGTCTGTTTAAGTCTGTTTGCCTCTGTTTGACTCTGTGTAACTCTTTTTGCCTCTGCTTAGGTGTGTTTGCCTCTGTTTAACTCTGTTTAACTCTCTTTGCCTCTGTTTAAGTCTGTTTAACTCTGTTTAAGTCTGTTTGCCTCTGTTTAAGTCTGTTTGTTTCTGTTTAAGTCTGTTTGCCTCTGTTTAAGTCTGTTTAAGTTTGTTTGGATCTGTTTAAGTCTGTTTAAGTCTGTTTAAGTCTGTTTGCCTCTGCTTGCCTCTGTTTCGCTCTGTTTAACTCTGTTTGCATCTGTTTGCCTCTGTTTAAGTCTGTTTGCCTTTGTTTAAGTCTGTGTGCCTCTGTATATGTCTGTTTGCCTCTGTTTAAGTCTGTTTTCCCCTGTTTTAGTCTGTTTGCCTCTGTTTAATTCAGTTTGCCTCTGTTTAAGTCTGCTTGCCTCTGTTTAAGTCTGTTTGCCTCTGTTTAAGTCTTTTTGCCTCTGTTTAAGTCTGTTTTTCTCTGTTTAAGTCGGTTTGCCTCTGTTTAATTCTGTTTGCCTCTGTTTAAGTCTGTTTGCCTCTGTATATGTGTGTTTGCCTCTGTTTAAGTCTGTTTGCCCCTGTTTAAGTCTGTTTAAGTCTGTTTGCCTCTGTTTAAGTCTGTTTAAATGTGTTTGCCTCTGTTTAAGTCTGTTTGCCTCTGTTTAAGTTTGTTTAACTCTGTTTGCCTCTGTTTAAGTCTGTTTAAATCTGTTTGCCTCTGTTTAAGTCTGTGTGCCTCTGTATATGTCTGTTTGCCTCTGTTTAAGTCTGTTTTCCCCTGTTTTAGTCTGTTTGCCTCTGTTTAATTCAGTTTGCCTCTGTTTAAGTCTGCTTGCCTCTGTTTAAGTCTGCTTAAGTCTGTTTAAGTCTGTTTGCCTCTGTTTAAGTGTCTCTTTGCCTCTGTTTAAGTCTGTTTGCCTCTGTTTAAGTCTGTTTGCCTCTGTTTAAGTCTTTTTGCCTCTGTCTAAGTCTGTTTTTCCCTGTTTAAGTCGGTTTGCCTCTGTTTAATTCTGTTTGCCTCTGTCTAAGTCTGTTTGCCTCTGTATATGTCTGTTTGCCTCTGCTTAAGTCTGTTTGCCCCTGTTTAAGTCTGTTTAAGTCTGTTTGCCTCTGTTTAAGTCTGTTTAAATGTGTTTGCCTCTGTTTGCGTCTGCTTGCCTCTGTTTAAGTCTGTTTGCCTCTGTTTAAGTCTGTTTGCCTCTGATTAAGTCTGTTTGCCTCTGTTTAAGTCTGTTTGCCTCTGTTTAAGTCTGTTTGCGTCTGTTTAATTCTGTTTGCCTCTGTTTAAGTCTGTTTGCCTCTGTTTAAGTCTGTTTGCCTCTGTTTAAGTCTGTTTGCCTCTTTTAAGTCTGTCTGCCTCTGTTTAAGTCTCTTTGCCTCTGATTAAGTCTGTTTGCCTCTGTTTAAGTCTGTTTGCCTCTGTTTAAGTCTGTTAGTTTCTGTTTAAGTCTGTTTGCCTCTGTTTAAGTCTGTTTAAGTTTGTTTGCCTCTGTTTAAGTCTATTTGCCTCTGTTTAAGTCTGTTTGCCTCTGTTTAACTCTGTTTGCCTCTGTTTAAGTCTGTTTGCCTCTGTTTAAGAATGTTTGCCTCTGTTTAACTCTGTTTAACTCTATTTGCCGCTGTTTAAGTCTGTTTAACTCTGTTTGCCTCTGCGTAACTCTGTTTAACTCTGTTTCCATCTGTTTAAGTCTGTTTCACTCTGTTTGCCTCTGGTTAAGTCTGTTTGAATCTGTTTGCCTCTGTTTAAGTCTGTTTAACTCTGTTTGCCTCTGTTTGCCTCTGTTTAAGTCTGTTTGCCTCTGTTTAAGTCTGTTTGCCTCTGTTCAAGTCTGTTTGCCTCTTTTCAAGTCTGTTTGCCTCTGTTTAAGTCTGTTTAAGTCTGTTTAAGTCTGTTTGCCTCTGTTTGCCTCTGTTTCGCTCTGTTTAACTCTGTTTGCCTCTGTTTAAGTCTGTTTGACTCTGTTTAAGTCTGTTTGCCTCTGTTTAAGTCTGTTTGCCTCTGTTTAAGTCTGTTTGCCTCTGTTTAAGTCTCTTTAAGTCAGTCTAAGTCTGTTTGCCTCTGCCTGCCTCTGTTTAACTCTTTTTGCCTCTGTTTAGGTCTGTTTGCCTCTGTTTAACTCTGTTTAACTCTCTTAGCCTCTGTTAAAGTCTGTTTAACTCTGTCTGCCTCTGCTTAACTGTGTTTGCCTCTGTTTCACTCTGTTTGCCTCTGTTTAAGTCTGTTTAACTCTGTTTGCCTCTGTTTAAGTCTGTTTAAATCTGTTTGCCTCTGTTTCAGTCTGTTTTACTCTGTTTGCCTCTGTTTAACTCTGTTTGCCTCTGTTGAAGTCTGTTTGCGTCTGTTTGAGTCAGTTTGCCTCTGTTTAAGTCTGTTTGCCTCTGTTTAAGTCTGTTTAACTCTGTTTAAGTCTTTTTGCCTCTGTTTAAGTCTGCTTGCCTCTGTGTCAGTCTGTTTGGCTCAGTCTAAGTCTGTTTGCCTCTGTTTAAGTCTGTTTGCCTCAGTTTAATTCTGTTTGCCTCTGTTTAAGTCTGCTTAAGTCTGTTTAAGTCTGTTTGCCTCTGTTTAAGTCTGTTGGCCTCTGTTTAAGTCTGTTTAACTCTGTTTGCCCCTGTTTAAGTCTGTTTGCCTCTGATTAAGACTGTTTGCCTCTGATTAAGTCTGTTTGCCTCTGTTTAAGTCTGTTTCCTCTGTTTAAGTCTGTTTGCCTCTCTTTAAGTCTGTTTGCCTCTGTTTAAGTCTGTTTGCCGCTGTTTAAGTCTGTTTGCCTCTGTTTATGTCTGTTTAAGTCAGTTTAAGTCTGTTTGCCTCTGTTTAAGTCTGTTGAAGTCTGGTTAAGACTGTTTGCCTCTGTTTGACTCTGTGTAACTCTTTTTGCCTCTGCTTAGGTGTGTTTGCCTCTGTTTAACTCTGTTTAACTCTCCTTGCTTCTGTTTAAGTCTGTTTAACTCTGTTTAAGTCTGTTTGCCTCTGTTTAAGTCTGTTTGTTTCTGTTTAAGTCTGTTTGCCTCTGTTTAAGTCTGTTTAAGTTTGTTTGGATCTGTTTAAGTCTGTTTAAGTCTGTTTAAGTCTGTTTGCCTCTGTTTCGCTCTGTTTAACTCTGTTTGCATCTGTTTGCCTCTGTTTAAGTCTGTTTGCCTCTGTTTAAGTCTGTGTGCCTCTGTATATGTCTGTTTGCCTCTGTTTAAGTCTGTTTTCCCCTGTTTTAGTCTGTTTGCCTCTGTTTAATTCAGTTTGCCTCTGTTTAAGTCTGCTTGCCTCTGTTTAAGTCTGTTTGCCTCTGTCTGACTCTGTGTAACTCTTTTTGCCTCTGCTTAGGTGTGTTTGCCTCTGTTTAACTCTGTTTAACTCTCTTTGCCTCTGTTTAAGTCTGTTTAACTCTGTTTGCCTCTGTTTAAGTCTGTTTAAATCTGTTTGCCTCTGTTTCAGTCTGTTTAACTCTGTTTGCCTCTGTTTAAGTCTGTTTAACCCTGTTTGCGTCTGTTTGCCTCTGTTTAAGTCTGTTTGCCTCTGTTTCAATCTGTTTGCCTCTGTTTAAGTCTGTTTGCCTCTGTTCAAGTCTGTTTGCCTCTTTTCAAGTCTGTTTGCCTCTGTTTAAGTCTGTTTAAGTCTGTTTAAGTCTGTTTAAGTCTGTTTGCCTCTGTTTGCCTCTGTTTCGCTCTGTTTAACTCTGTTTGCCTCTGTTTAAGTCTGTTTGACTCTGTTTAAGTCTGTTTGCCTCTGTTTAAGTCTGTTTAACTCTGTTTGCCTCTGTTTAAGTCTGTTTAAATCTGTTTGCCTCTGTTTAAGTCTGTGTGCCTCTGTATATGTCTGTTTGCCTCTGTTTAAGTCTGTTTTCCCCTGTTTTAGTCTGTTTGCCTCTGTTTAATTCAGTTTGCCTCTGTTTAAGTCTGCTTGCCTCTGTTTAAGTCTGCTTAAGTCTGTTTAAGTCTGTTTGCCTCTGTTTAAGTGTCTCTTTGCCTCTGTTTAAGTCTGTTTGCCTCTGTTTAAGTCTGTTTGCCTCTGTTTAAGTCTTTTTGCCTCTGTTTAAGTCTGTTTTTCTCTGTTTAAGTCGGTTTGCCTCTGTTTAATTCTGTTTGCCTCTGTCTAAGTCTGTTTGCCTCTGTATATGTCTGTTTGCCTCTGTTTAAGTCTGTTTGCCCCTGTTTAAGTCTGTTTAAGTCTGTTTGCCTCTGTTTAAGTCTGTTTAAATGTGTTTGCCTCTGTTTAAGTCTGTTTGCCTCTGTTTAAGTTTGTTTAACTCTGTTTGCCTCTGTTTAATCTGTTTAAATCTGTTTGCCTCTGTTTCAGTCTGTTTAACTCTGTTTGCCTCTGTTTTACTCTGTTTGCCTTTGTTTAAGTCTGTTTAAATCTGTTTGCCACTGTTTAAGTCTGTTTAAATTCGTTTCCCTCTGTTTAAGTCTGTTTGCATCTGTTTAAGTCTGTTTGCCTCTGTTTAAGTCTGTTTGCCTCTGTTTAAGACTGTTTGCCTCTCTTTAAGTCTGCTGCATCTGTTTAAGTCTGTTTGCCTCTGTTTAAGTCTGTTTCACTCTCTTTGCCTCTGTTTAAGTCTGTTAAACTCTGTTTGCGTCTGCTTGCCTCTGTTTAAGTCTGTTTGCCTCTGTTTAAGTCTGTTTGCCTCTGATTAAGTCTGTTTGCCTCTGTTTAAGTCTGTTTGCCTCTGTTTAAGTCTGTTTGCCTCTGTTTAATTCTGTTTGCCTCTGTTTAAGTCTGTTTGCCTCTGTTTAAGTCTGTTTGCCTCTGTTTAAGTCTGTTTGCCTCTTTTAAGTCTGTCTGCCTCTGTGTAAGTCTCTTTGCCTCTGATTAAGTCTGTTTGCCTCTGTTTAAGTCTGTTTGCCTCTGTTTAAGTCTTTTTGTTTCTGTTTAAGTCTGTTTGCCTCTGTTTAAGTCTGTTTAAGTTTGTTTGCCTCTGTTTAAGTCTATTTGCCTCTGTTTAAGTCTGTTTGCCTCTGTTTAACTCTGTTTGCCTCTGTTTAAGTCTGTTTGCCTCTGTTTAAGACTGTTTGCCTCTGTTTAACTCTGTTTAACTCTATTTGCCGCTGTTTAAGTCTGTTTAACTCTGTTTGCCTCTGCGTAACTCTGTTTAACTCTGTTTCCATCTGTTTAAGTCTGTTTCACTCTGTTTGCCTCTGTTTAAGTCTGTTTAAATCTGTTTGCCTCTGTTTAAGTCTGTTTGCCTCTGTTTAAGTCTGTTTGCCTCTGATTAAGTCAGTTTCACTCTGTTTGCCTCTGTTTAAGTCTTACTGCCTCTGTTTCAGTCTGTTTGTATCTGTTTAAGGCTGTTTGCCTCTGTTTAAGTCTGTTTGCCTCTGTTTAAGTCTGTTTGCCTCTGTTCAAGTCTGTTTGCCTCTTTTCAAGTCTGTTTGCCTCTGTTTAAGTCTGTTTAAGTCTGTTTAAGTCTGTTTAAGTCTGTCTGCCTCTGTGCCTCTGTTTCGCTCTGTTTAACTCTGTTTGCCTCTGTTTAAGTCTGTTTGACTCTGTTTAAGTCTGTTTGCCTCTGTTTAAGTCTGTTTGCCTCTGTTTAAGTCTGTTTGCCTCTGTTTAAGTCTGTTTAAGTCAGTTTAAGTCTGTTTGCCTCTGCCTGCCTCTGTTTAACTCTTTTTGCCTCTGTTTAGGTCTGTTTGCCTCTGTTTAACTCTGTTTAACTCTCTTAGCCTCTGTTAAAGTCTGTTTAACTCTGTCTGCCTCTGCTTAACTGTGTTTGCCTCTGTTTCACTCTGTTTGCCTCTGTTTAAGTCTGTTTAACTCTGTTTGCCTCTGTTTAAGTCTGTTTAAATCTGTTTGCCTCTGTTTCAGTCTGTTTAACTCTGTTTGCCTCTGTTTAACTCTGTTTGCCTCTGTTGAAGTATGTATGCGTCTGTTTGAGTCAGTTTGCCTCTGTTTAAGTCTGTTCGCCTCTGTTTAAGTCTGTTTAACTCTGTTTAAGTCTTTTTGCCTCTGTTTAAGTCTGCTTGCCTCTGTTTCAGTCTGTTTGGCTCAGTCTAAGTCTGTTTGCCTCTGTTTAAGTCTGTTTGCCTCAGTTTAATTCTGTTTGCCTCTGTTTAAGTCTGCTTAAGTCTGTTTAAGTCTGTTTGCCTCTGTTTAAGTCTGTTGGCCTCTGTTTAAGTCTGTTTAACTCTGTTTGCCCCTGTTTAAGTCTGTTTGCCTCTGATTAAGACTGTTTGCCTCTGATTAAGTCTGTTTGCCTCTGTTTAAGTCTGTTTGCCTCTGTTTGAGTCTGTTTGCCTCTCTTTAAGTCTGTTTGCCTCTGTTTAAGACTGTTTGCCGCTGTTTAAGTCTGTTTGCCTCTGTTTATGTCTGTTTAAGTCAGTTTAAGTCTGTCTGCCTCTGTTTAAGTCTGTTGAAGTCTGTTTAAGTCTGTCTGCCTCTGTCTGACTCTGTGTAACTCTTTTTGCCTCTGCTTAGGTGTGTTTGCCTCTGTTTAACTCTGTTTAACTCTCTTTGCCTCTGTTTAAGTCTGTTTAAATCTGTTTGCCTCTGTTTCAGTCTGTTTAACTCTGCTTACCTCTGTTTTACTCTGTTTGCCTCTGTTTAAGTCTGTTTAACTCTGTTTGCCCCTGTTTAAGTCTGTTTGCCTCTGATTAAGTCTGTTTGCCTCTGATTAAGTCTGTTTGCCTCTGTTTAGTCTGTTTGCCTCAGTTTCAGTCTGTATGCCTCTCTTTAAGTCTGTTTGCCTCTGTTTAAGTATGTTTGCCGCTGGTTAAGTCTGTTTGCCTCTGTTTATGTCTGTTTAAGTCAGTTTAAGTCTGTTTGCCTCTGTTTAAGTCTGTTGAAGTCTGTTTAAGTCTGTTTGCCTCTGTGTAACTCTTTTTGCCTCTGCTTAGGTGTGTTTGCCTCTGTTTAACTCTGTTTAACTCTCTTTGCCTCTGTTTAAGTCTGTTTAACTCTGTTTAAGTCTGTTTGCCTCTGTTTAATTCAGTTTGCCTCTGTTTAAGTCTGTTTGCCTCTGTTTAAGTCTGTTTAAGTCTGTTTAAGTCTGTTTAAGTCTGTATAAGTCTGTTTAAATCTGTTTGCCTCTGTCTTGCTCTGTTTAAGTCTGTTTGCCTCTGTTTGCCTCTGTTTAAGTCTGTTTGCCTCTGTGTAACTCTGTTTACCTCTGTTGAACTCTGTTTGCCTCTGTTTAAGTCTGTTGAACTCTGTTTGACTCTGTGTAACTCTTTTTGCCTCTGCTTTGGTGTGTTTGCCTCTGTTTAACTCTGTTTAACTCTCTTTGCCTCTGTTTAAGTCTGTTTCACTCTGTTTGCCTCTGTTTAAGTCTGTTTAAATCTGTTTGCCTCTGTTTCAGTCTGTTTAACTCTGTTTGCCTCTGTTTAAGTCTGTTTAACCCTGTTTGCGTCTGTTTGCCTCTGTTTAAGTCTGTTTGCCTCTGTTTAAATCTGTTTGCCTCTGTTTAAGTCTGTTTGCCTCTGTATATGTCTGTTTGCCTCTGTTTAAGTCTGTTTGCCCCTGTTTTAGTCTGTTTGCCTCTGTTTAATTCAGTTTGCCTCTGTTTAAGTCTGCTTGCCTCTGTTTAAGTCTGCTTAAGTCTGTTTAAGTCTGTTTGCCTCTGATTAAGTCTGTTTGCCTCTGATTAAGTCTGTTTGCCTCTGTTTAAGTCTGTTTGCCTCTGTTTAAGTCTGTTTGCCTCTCTTTAAGTCTGTTTGCCTCTGTTTAAGTCTGTTTGCCGCTGTTTAAGTCTGTTTGCCTCTGTTTATGTCTGTTTAAGTCAGTTTAAGTCTGTCTGCCTCTGTTTAAGTCTGTTCAAGTCTGTTTAAGTCTGTTTGCCTCTGTCTGACTCTGTGTAACTCTTTTTGCCTCTGCTTAGGTGTGTTTGCCTCTGTTTAACTCTGTTTAACTCTCTTTGCCTCTGTTTAAGTCTGTTTAAATCTGTTTGCCTCTGTTTAAGTCTGTTTAAATCTGTTTGCCTCTGTTTCAGTCTGTTTAACTCTGTTTGCCTCTGTTTAAGTCTGTTTCACTCTGTTTGCCTCTGTTTAAGTCTGTTTAAATCTGTTTGCCTCTGTTAAGTCTGTTTGCCTCTGTTTAAGTCTGTTTGCCTCTGATTAAGTCAGTTTCACTCTGTTTGCCTCTGTTTAAGTCTTACTGCCTCTGTTTCAGTCTGTTTGTATCTGTTTAAGGCTGTTTGCCTCTGTTTAAGTCTGTTTGCCTCTGTTTAAGTCTGTTTGCCTCTGTTCAAGTCTGTTTGCCTCTTTTCAAGTCTGTTTGCCTCTGTTTAAGTCTGTTTAAGTCTGTTTAAGTCTGTTTCAGTCTGTCTGCCTCTGTGCCTCTGTTTCGCTCTGTTTAACTCTGTTTGCCTCTGTTTAAGTCTGTTTGACTCTGTTTAAGTCTGTTTGCCTCTGTTTAAGTCTGTTTGCCTCTGTTTAAGTCTGTTTGCCTCTGTTTAAGTCTGTTTAAGTCAGTTTAAGTCTGTTTGCCTCTGCCTGCCTCTGTTTAACTCTTTTTGCCTCTGTTTAGGTCTGTTTGCCTCTGTTTAACTCTGTTTAACTCTCTTAGCCTCTGTTAAAGTCTGTTTAACTCTGTCTGCCTCTGCTTAACTGTGTTTGCCTCTGTTTCACTCTGTTTGCCTCTGTTTAAGTCTGTTTAACTCTGTTTGCCTCTGTTTAAGTCTGTTTAAATCTGTTTGCCTCTGTTTCAGTCTGTTTAACTCTGTTTGCCTCTGTTTGCCTCTGTTCAAGTCTGTTTGCCTCTTTTCAA
Source organism: Isurus oxyrinchus (assembly GCA_026770705.1). Lineage (NCBI taxonomy): Eukaryota > Metazoa > Chordata > Chondrichthyes > Lamniformes > Lamnidae > Isurus > Isurus oxyrinchus. The sequence goes on from JANJGN010002175.1 coordinate 63,682, forward strand.
GTCTGTTTGCCTCTGTTTAAGTCTGTTTAAGTCTGTTTTAAGTCTGTTTAAGTCTGTATATGTCTGTTTGCCTGTTTAAGTCTGTTTGCCCCTGTTTAAGTCTGTTTGCCTCTGTTTAATTCAGTTTGCCTCTGTTTAAGTCTGTTTGTCTCTGTTTAAATCTGCTTAAGTCTGTTTAAGTCTGCTTGCCTATGTTTAAGTCTGTTTAAGTCTGTTTAAGTCTGTATAAGTCTGTTTAAGTCTGTTTGCCTCTGTTTTGCTCTGTTTAAGTCTGTTTGCCTCTGTTTGCCTCTGTTTAAGTCTGTTTGCCTCTGTTTAAGTCTATTTGCCTCTGTTTAAGTCTGTTTGCCTCTGTATAACTCTGTTTACCTCTGTTGAACTCTGTTTGCCTCTGTATAAGTCTGTTTGCATCTTTTCAAGTCTGTTTGCCTCTGTTTAAGTCTGTTTACGTCTGTTTGCCTCTGTTTAAGTCTGTTTAAGTCTGTCTAAGTCTGTTTAAGTCTGTTTGCCTCTGTTTGCCTCTGTTTCGCTCTGTTTAACTCTGTTTGCCTCTGTTTAAGTCTGTTTGACTCTGTTTGCCTCTGTTTAACTGTGTTTGCCTCTGTTTAACTCTGTGTGCCTCTGTTTAAGTCTGTTTAACTCTGTTTGCATCTGTTTCAGTCTTTTTAAATCTGTTTGCCTCTGTTTCAGTCTGTTTAACTCTGTTTGCCTCTGTTTAACTCTGTTTGCCTCTGTTTAAGTCTGTTTAACTCTGTTTGCGTCTGTTTGCCTCTGTTTAAGTCTGTTTGCCTCTGTTTAAGTCTGTTTGCCTCTGTTGAAGTCTGTTTGCGTCTGTTTCAGTCAGTTTGCCTCTGTTTAAGTCTGTTTGCCTCTGTTTAAGTCTGTTTGCTTCTGTTTAAGTCTGTTGCCTCTGTTTAAGTCTGCTGAAGTCTGTTTAAGTCTGTTTGCCTCTGTTTAACTCTGTGTAACTCTTTTGCCTCTGCTTAGGTGTGTTTGCCTCTGTTTAACTCTCTTTGCCTCTGTTTAAGTCTGTTTAACTCTGTTTGCCTCTGTTTAAGTCTGTTTAAATCTGTTTGCCTCTGTTTCAGTCTGTTTAACTCTGTTTGCCTCTGTTTAAGTCTGTTTAACCCTGTTTGCGTCTGTTTGCCTCTGTTTAAGTCTGTTTGCCTCTGTTTAAGTCTTTTTGCCTCTGTTTAAGTCTGTTTTTCTCTGTTTAAGTCGGTTTGCCTCTGTTTCAGTCTGTTTGCCTCTGTTTAAGTCTGTTTGCCTCTGTATATGTCTGTTTGCCTCTGTTTAAGTCTGTTTGCCCCTGTTTAAGTCTGTTTGCCTCTGTTTAATTCAGTTTGCCTCTGTTTAAGTCTGCTTGTCTCTGTTTAAATCTGCTTAAGTCTGTTTAAGTCTGTTTGCCTCTGTTTAAGTCTGTTTAAGTCTGTTTAAGTCTGTTTAAGTCTGTATAAGTCTGTTTAAGTCTGTTTGCCTCTGTTTTGCTCTGTTTAAGTCTGTTTGCCTCTGTTTGCCTCTGTTTAAGTCTGTTTGCCTCTGTTTAAGTCTGTTTGCCTCTGTTTAAGTCTGTTTGCCCCTGTTTTAGTCTGTTTGCCTCTGGTTTAATTCAGTTTGCCTCTGTTTAAGTCTGCTTGCCTCTGTTTAAGTCTGCTTAAGTCTGTTTAAGTCTGTTTGCCTCTGATTAAGTCTGTTTGCCTCTGATTAAGTCTGTTTGCCTCTGTTTAAGTCTGTTTGCCTCTGTTTAAGTCTGTTTGCCTCTCTTTAAGTCTGTTTGCCTCTGTTTAAGTCTGTTTGCCGCTGTTTAAGTCTGTTTGCCTCTGTTTATGTCTGTTTAAAGTCAGTTTAAGTCTGTCTGCCTCTGTTTAAGTCTGTTGAAGTCTGTTTAAGTCTGTTTGCCTCTGTCTGACTCTGTGTAACTCTTTTTGCCTCTGCTTAGGTGTGTTTGCCTCTGTTTAACTCTGTTTAACTCTCTTTGCCTCTGTTTAAGTCTGTTTAACTCTGTTTGCCTCTGTTTAAGTCTGTTTAAATCTGTTTGCCTCTGTTTCAGTCTGTTTAACTCTGTTTGCCTCTGTTTAAGTCTGTTTAACCCTGTTTGCGTCTGTTTGCCTCTGTTTAAGTCTGTTTGCCTCTGTTTAAGTCTTTTTGCCTCTGTTTAAGTCTGTTTTTCTCTGTTTAAGTCGGTTTGCCTCTGTTTAAGTCTGTTTGCCTCTGCTTAAGTCTGTTTGCCCCTGTTTAAGTCTGTTTGCCTTTGTTTAATTCAGTTTGCCTCTGTTTAAGTCTGTTTGTCTCTGTTTAAATCTGCTTAAGTCTGTTTAAGTCTGTTTGCCTCTGTATAAGTCTGTTTAAGTCTGTTTGCCTCTGTTTTGCTCTGTTTAAGTCTGTTTGCCTCTGTTTGCCTCTGTTTAAGTCTGTTTGCCTCTGTTTAAGTCTATTTGCCTCTGTTTAAGTCTGTTTGCCTCTGTGTAACTCTGTTTACCTCTGTTGAACTCTGTTTGCCTCTGTTTAAGTCTGTTTGCCTCTGTTTAACTCTGTTTAACTCTATTTGCCGCAGTTTGTCTGTTTAACTCTGTTTGCCTCTGTTTAACTCTGTTTAACTTTGTTTGCCTCTGTTAAACTCTGTTTCCATCTGTGTAAGTCTGTTTCACTCTGTTTGCCTCTGTTTAAGTCTGTTTAAATCTGTTTGCCTCTGTTGAAGTCTGTTTAACTCTGTTTGCCTCTGTTTGCCTCTGCTTAAGTCTGTTTGCCTCTGTTTAAGTCTGTTTGCCTCTGATTAAGTCAGTTTCACTCTGTTTGCCTCTGGTTAAGTCCTATTGCCTCTGTTTAAGTCTGTTTGTATCTGTTTAAGGCTGTTTGCCTCTGTTTAAGTCTGTTTGCCTCTGTTTAAGTCTGTTTGCCTCTGTTCAAGTCTTTTTGCCTCTTTTCAAGTCTGTTTGCCTCTGTTTAAGTCTGTTTACGTCTGTTTGCCTCTGTTTAAGTCTGTTCAAGTCTGTCTAAGGCTGTTTAAGTCTGTTTGCCTCTGTTTGCCTCTGTTTCGCTCTGTTTAACTCTGTTTGCCTCTGTTTAAGTCTGTTTGACTCTGTTTGCCTCTGTTTAACTGTGTTTGCCTCTGTTTAACTCTGTGTGCCCCTGTTTAAGTCTGTTTAACTCTGTTTGCCTCTGTTTCAGTCTTTTTAAATCTGTTTGCCTCTGTTTCAGTCTGTTTAACTCTGTTTGCCTCTGTTTAACCCTGTTTGCCTCTGTTTAAGTCTGTTTAACTCTGCTTGCATCTGTTTGCCTCTGTTTATGTCTGTTTGCCTCTGTTTAAGTCTGTTTGCCTCTGTTGAAGTCTGTTTGCGTCTGTTTCAGTCAGTTTGCCTCTGTTTAAGTCTGTTTGCCTCTGTTTAAGTCTGTTTGCCTCTGTTTAAGTCTGTTTGCCTCTGTTTAAGTCTGCTTGCCTCTGTTTAAGTCTGCTTTCCTCTGTTTAAGTCTATTTGTCTCTGTTTAAGTCTGTTTGCCTCTGTTTAAGTCTCTTGGCCTCTGTTTAAGTCTGTTTGCCTCTGTTTAAGACTGTTTGCCTCTGTTTAAGTCTGTTTGACTCTGTTTAAGTCTGTTTGCCTCTGTTTCAGTCTGTTTAAGTCAGTTTAAGTCTGTTTGCCTCTGTTTAAGTCTGTTTTCCTCTGTTTGCCTGTGTTTAACTCTTTTTGCCTCTGTTTAAGTCTGTTTGCCTCTGTTTAACTCTGGTTAACTCTCTTTGCCTCTGTTTAAGTCTGTTTGCCTCTGTTGAAGTCTGTTTGCGTCTGTTTCAGTCAGTTTGCCTCTGTTTAAGTCTGTTTGCCTCTGTTTAAGTCTGTTTGCCTCTGTTTAAGTCTGTTTGTCTCTGTTTAAGTCTGTTTGCCTCGGTTTAAGTCTCTTGGCCTCTGTTTAATTCTGTTTGCCTCTGTTTAAGACTGTTTGCCTCTGTTTAAGTCTGTTTGACTCTGTTTAAGTCTGTTTGCCTCTGTGTCAGTCTGTTTAAGTCAGTTTAAGTCTGTTTGCCTCTGTTTAAGTCTGTTTGCCTCTGTTTAAGTCTGTTTAAATCTGTTTGCCTCTGTTTCAGTCTGTTTAACTCTGTTTGCCTCTGTCTTACTCTGTTTCCCTCTGTTTAAGTCTGTGTAACTCTGTTTGCCACTGTTTAAGTCTGTTTAAATTTGTTTGCCTCCTTTTAATTCTGTTTGCCTCTTTTTAAATCTGTTTGCCTCTGTTTAAGTCTGTTTGCCTCTGTTTAAGACTGTTTGCCTCTGTTTAAGTCTGCTGCATCTATTTACGTCTGTTTGCCTCTGTTTAAGTCTGTTTTACTCTGTTTGCCTCTGTTTAAGTCTGTTTGCCTCTGTTTGCGTCTGCTTGCCTCTGTTTAAGGTCTGTTTGCCTCTGTTTAAGTCTGTTTGCCTCTGTTTAAGTCCGTTTGCCTCTGTTGAAGTCTGCTTGCCTCTGATTAAGTCTGCTTGCCTCTGATTAAGTCTGTTTGCCTCTGTTTAAGTCTGTTTGCCTCTGTTTAAGTCTGTTTGCCTCTGTTTAAGTCTGTTTAATTCAGTTCAAGTCTGTTTGCCTCTGTTTAAGTCTGTTTAAGTCTGTTTAAGTCCGTTTGCCTCTGTTTGCCTCTGTTTAACTCTTTTTGCCTCTGTTTAGGTCTGTTTGCCTCTGTTTAACTCTTCTTAACTCTCTTTGCCTTTGTTTAAGTCTGTTTAACTCTGTTTGCCTCTGTTTAACTGTGTTTGCCTCTGTTTAACTCTGTTTGCCTCTGTTTAAGTCTGTTTAACTCTGTTTGCCTCTGTTTAAGTCTGTTTAAATCTGATTGCCTCTGTTTCAGTCTGTTTAACTTTGTTTGCCGCTGTTTAGGTCTGTTTAACTCTGTTTGCGTCTGTTTGCCTCTGTTTAAGTCTGTTTGCCTCTGTTTAAGTCTGTTTGCCTCTGTTTAAGTCTGTTCGCCTCTGTCTAAGTCTGTTTAAGTCAGTTTAAGTCTGTTTGCCTCTGTTTGCATGTGTTTAACTCTTTTTGCTTCTGTTTAAGTCTGTTTGCCTCTGTTTAACTCTGTTTAACTCTCTTTGCCTCTGTTTAAGTCTGTTTAACTCTGTTTGCCACTGTTTAAGTCTGTTTAACTGTGTTTGCCTCTGTTTAACTCTGTTTGCCTCTGTTTAAGTTTGTTTATCTCTGTTTGCCTCTGTTTACGTCTGTTTAACTCTGTTTACCTCTGTTTTACTCTGTTTGCCTCTGTTTAAGTCTGTTTAACTCTGTTTGCCCCTGTTTAAGTCTGTTTGCCTCTGATTAAGTCTGTTTGCCTCTGATTAAGTCTGTTTGCCTCTGTTTAAGTCTGTTTGCCTCTGTTTAAGTCTGTTTTCCTCTGTTTGCCTGTGTTTAACTCTTTTTGCCTCTGTTTAAGTCTGTTTGCCTCTGTTTAACTCTGGTTAACTCTCTTTGCCTCTGTTTAAGTCTGTTTGCCTCTGTTGAAGTCTGTTTGCGTCTGTTTCAGTCAGTTTGCCTCTGTTTAAGTCTGTTTGCCTCTGTTTAAGTCTGTTTGCCTCTGTTTAAGTCTGTTTGCCTCTGTTTAAGTCTGCTTGCCTCTGTTTAAGTCTGCTTTCCTCTGTTTAAGTCTGTTTGTCTCTGTTTAAGTCTGTTTGCCTCGGTTTAAGTCTCTTGGCCTCTGTTTAATTCTGTTTGCCTCTGTTTAAGACTGTTTGCCTCTGTTTAAGTCTGTTTTACTCTGTTTAAGTCTGTTTGCCTCTGTGTCAGTCTGTTTAAGTCAGTTTAAGTCTGTTTGCCTCTGTTTAAGTCTGTTTGCCTCTGTTTTAGTTTGTTTAACTCTGTTTGCCTCTGTTTAAGTCTGTTTAAATCTGTTTGCCTCTGTTTCAGTCTGTTTAACTCTGTTTGCCTCTGTCTTACTCTGTTTCCCTCTGTTTAAGTCTGTGTAACTCTGTTTGCCACTGTTTAAGTCTGTTTAAATTTGTTTGCCTCCTTTTAATTCTGTTTGCCTCTGTTTAAATCTGTTTGCCTCTGTTTAAGTCTGTTTGCCTCTGTTTAAGACTGTTTGCCTCTGTTTAAGTCTGCTGCATCTATTTACGTCTGTTTGCCTCTGTTTAAGTCTGTTTTACTCTGTTTGCCTCTGTTTAAGTCTGTTTGCCTCTGTTTGCGTCTGCTTGCCTCTGTTTAAGTCTGTTTGCCTCTGTTTAAGTCTGTTTGCCTCTGTTTAAGTCCGTTTGCCTCTGTTGAAGTCTGCTTGCCTCTGATTAAGTCTGCTTGCCTCTGATTAAGTCTGTTTGCCTCTGTTTAAGTCTGTTTGCCTCTGTTTAAGTCTGTTTGCCTCTGTTTAAGTCTGTTTAATTCAGTTCAAGTCTGTTTGCCTCTGTTTAAGTCTGTTTAAGTCTGTTTAAGTCCGTTTGCCTCTGTTTGCCTCTGTTTAACTCTTTTTGCCTCTGTTTAGGTCTGTTTGCCTCTGTTTAACTCTTCTTAACTCTCTTTGCCTTTGTTTAAGTCTGTTTAACTCTGTTTGCCTCTGTTTAACTGTGTTTGCCTCTGTTTAACCATGTTTGCCTCTGTTTAAGTCTGTTTAACTCTGTTTGCCTCTGTTTAAGTCTGTTTAAATCTGATTGCCTCTGTTTCAGTCTGTTTAACTTTGTTTGCCGCTGTTTAGGTCTGTTTAACTCTGTTTGCGTCTGTTTGCCTCTGTTTAGGTCTGTTTGCCTCTGTTTAAGTCTGTTTGCCTCTGTTTAAGTCTGTTCGCCTCTGTCTAAGTCTGTTTAAGTCAGTTTAAGTCTGTTTGCCTCTGTTTGCATGTGTTTAACTCTTTTTGCTTCTGTTTAAGTCTGTTTGCCTCTGTTTAACTCTGTTTAACTCTCTTTGCCTCTGTTTAAGTCTGTTTAACTCTGTTTGCCACTGTTTAAGTCTGTTTAACTGTGTTTGCCTCTGTTTAACTCTGTTTGCCTCTGTTTAAGTTTGTTTATCTCTGTTTGCCTCTGTTTACGTCTGTTTAACTCTGTTTACCTCTGTTTTAGTCTGTTTGCCTCTGTTTAAGTCTGTTTAACTCTGTTTGCCCCTGTTTAAGTCTGTTTGCCTCTGATTAAGTCTGTTTGCCTCTGATTAAGTCTGTTTGCCTCTGTTTAAGTCTGTTTGCCTCTGTTTAAGTCTGTCTGCCTCTCTTTAAGTCTGTTTGCCTCTGTTTAAGTCTGTTTGCCGCTGTTTAAGTCTGTTTGCCTCTGTTTATGTCTGTTTAAGTCAGTTTAAGTCTGTTTGCCTCTGTTTAAGTCTGTTGAAGTCTGTTTAAGTCTGTTTGCCTCTGTTTGACTCTGTGTAACTCTTTTTGCCTCTGCTTAGGTGTGTTTGCCTCTGTTTAACTCTGTTTAACTCTCTTTGCCTCTGTTTAAGTCTGTTTAACTCTGTTTGCCTCTGTTTAAGTCTGTTTAAATCTGTTTGCCTCTGTTTCAGTCTGTTTAACTCTGTTTGCCTCTGTTTAAGTCTGTTTAACCCTGTTTGCGTCTGTTTGCCTCTGTTTAAGTCTGTTTGCCTCTGTTTAAGTCTGTTTGCTTCTGTTTAAGTCTGTTTGCCTCTGTATATGTCTGTTTGCCTCTGTTTAAGTCTGTTTGTCCCTGTTTTAGTCTGTTTGCCTCTGTTTAATTCAGTTTGCCTCTGTTTAAGTCTGCTTGCCTCTGTTTAAGTCTGCTTAAGTCTGTTTAAGTCTGTTTGCCTCTGTTTGCCTCTGCTTAACTCTTTTTGCCTCTGTTTAGGTCTGTTTGCCTCTGTTTAACTCTTCTTAACCCTCTTTGCCTTTGTTTAAGTCTGTTTAACTCTGTTTGCCTCTGTTTAAGTCTGTTTAAATCTGTATATGTCTGTTTGCCTCTGTTTAAGTCTGTTTAACTGTGTTTGCCTCTGTTTAACTCTGTTTGCCTCTGTTTAAGTTTGTTTATCTCTGTTTGCCTCTGTTTACGTCTGTTTAAATCTGTTTGCCTCTGTTTCAGTCTGTTTAACTCTGTTTACCTCTGTTTTACTCTGTTTGCCTCTGTTTAAGTCTGTTTAACTCTGTTTGCCCCTGTTAAAGTCTGTTTGCCTCTGATTAAGTCTGTTTGCCTCTGATTAAGTCTGTTTGCCTCTGATTAAGTCTGTTTGCCTCTGTTTAAGTCTGTTTGCCTCTGTTTAACTCTGTTTGCCTCTCTTTAAGTCTGTTTGCCTCTGTTTAAGTCTGTTTGCCTCTGTTTATGTCTGTTTAAGTCAGTTTAAGTCTGTTTGCCTCTGTTTAAGTCTGTTGAAGTCTGTTTAAGTCTGTTTGCCTCTGTTTGACTCTGTGTAACTCTTTTTGCCTCTGCTTAGGTGTGTTTGCCTCTGTTTAACTCTGTTTAACTCTCTTTGCCTCTGTTTAAGTCTGTTTAACTCTGTTTGCCTCTGTTTCAGTCGGTTTAACTCTGTTTGCCTCTGTTTAAGTCTGTTTAACCCTGTTTGCGTCTGTTTGCCTCTGTTTAAGTCTGTTTGCCTCTGTTTAAGTCTGTTTGCTTCTGTTTAAGTCTGTTTGCCTCTGTATATGTCTGTTTGCCTCTGTTTAAGTCTGTTTGCCCCTGTTTTAGTCTGTGTGCCTCTGTTTAACTCTGTTTGCCTCTGTTTAAGTTTGTTTAACTCTGTTTGCCTCTGTTTCAGTCTGTTTAATTCAGTTTGCCTCTGTTTAAGTCTGCTTGCCTCTGTTTAAGTCTGCTTAAGTCTGTTTAAGTCTGTTTGCCTCTGTTTGCCTCTGCTTAACTCTTTTTGCCTCTGTTTAAGTCTGTTTGCCTCTGTTTGCCTCTGTTTAACTCTTTTTGCCTCTGTTTAGGTCTGTTTGCCTCTGTTTAACTCTTCTTAACTCTCTTTGCCTTTGTTTAAGTCTGTTTAACTCTGTTTGCCTCTGTTTAACTGTGTTTGCCTCTGTTTAACTCTGTTTGCCTCTGTTTAAGTCTGTTTAACTCTGTTTGCCTCTGTTTAAGTCTGTTTAAATCTGATTGCCTCTGTCTCAGTCTGTTTAACTCTGTTTGCCTCTGTTGAAGTCTGTTTAACTCTGTTTGCGTCTGTTTGCCTCTGTTTAGGTCTGTTTGCCTCTGTTTAAGTCTGTTTGCCTCTGTTTAAGTCTGTTCGCCTCTGTCTAAGTCTGTTTAAGTCAGTTTAAGTCTGTTTGCCTCTGTCTGACTGTGTTTAACTCTTTTTGCTTCTGTTTAAGTCTGTTTGCCTCTGTTTAACTCTGTTTAAATCTCTTTGCCTCTGTTTAAGTCTGTGTAACTCTGTTTGCCACTGTTTAAGTCTGTTTAACTGTGTTTGCCTCTGTTTAACTCTGTTTGCCTCTGTTTAAGTTTGTTTATCTCTGTTTGCCTCTGTTTACGTCTGTTTAAATCTGTTTGCCTCTGTTTCAGTCTGTGTAACTCTGTTTACCTCTGTTTTACTCTGTTTGCCTCTGTTTAAGTCTGTTTAACTCTGTTTGCCCCTGTTTAAGTCTGTTTGCCTCTGATTAAGTCTGTTTGCCTCTGATTAAGTCTGTTTGCCTCTGTTTAAGTCTGTTTGCCTCTGTTTAAGTCTGTTTGCCTCTCTTTAAGTCTGTTTGCCTCTGTTTAAGTCTGTTTGACGCTGTTTAAGTCTGTTTGCCTCTGTTTAAGTCAGTTTAAGTCTGTTTGCCTCTGTTTAAGTCTGTTGAAGTCTGTTTAAGTCTGTTTGCCTCTGTTTGACTCTGTGTAACTCTTTTTGCTTCTGCTTAGGTGTGTTTGCCTCTGTTTAACTCTGTTTAACTCTCTTTGCCTCTGTTTAAGTCTGTTTAACTCTGTTTGCCTCTGTTTAAGTCTGTTTAAATCTGTTTGCCTCTGTTTCAGTCTGTTTAACTCTGTTTGCCTCTGTTTAAGTCTGTTTAACCCTGTTTGCGTCTGTTTGCCTCTGTTTAAGTCTGTTTGCCTCTGTTTAAGTCTTTTTGCCTCTGTTTAAGTCTGTTTTTCTCTGTTTAAGTCGGTTTGCCTCTGTTTAAGTCTGTTTGCCTCTGTTTAAGTCTGTTCGCATCTGTATATGTCTGTTTGCCTCTGTTTAAGTCTGTTTGCCCCTGTTTAAGTCTGTTTGCCTCTGTTTAATTCAGTTTGCCTCTGTTTAAGTCTGTTTGTCTCTGTTTAAATCTGCTTAAGTCTGTTTGAGTCTGTTTGCCTCTGTTTAAGTCTGTTTAACTCTGTTTAAGTCTATTTAAGTCTGTATAAGTCTGTTTGCCTCTGTTTGCCTCTGTTTTGCTCTGTTTAAGTCTGTTTGCGTCTGTTTGCCTCTGTTTAAGTCTGTTTGCCTCTGTTTAAGTCTATTTGCCTCTGTTTAAGTCTGTTTGCCTCTGTGTAACTCTGTTTACCTCTGTTGAACTCTGTTTGCCTCTGTTTAAGTCTGTTTGACCTCTGTTTAACTCTGTTTAACTCTATTTGTCACAGTTTGTCTGTTTAACTCTGTTTGCCTCTGTTTAACTCTGTTTAACTTTGTTTGCCTCTGTTAAACTCTGTTTCCACCTGTGTAAGTCTGTTTCACTCTGTTTGCCTCTGTTTAAGTCTGTTTAAATCTGTTTGCCTCTGTTGAAGTCTGTTTAACTCTGTTTGCCTCTGTTTGCCTCTCTTTAAGTCTGTTTGCCTCTGTTTAAGTCTGTTTGCCGCTGTTTAAGTCTGTTTGCCTCTGTTTATGTCTGTTTAAGTCAGTTTAAGTCTGTTTCCCTCTGTTTAAGTCTGTTGAAGTATGTTTAAGTCTGTTTGCCTCTGTTTGACTCTGTGTAACTCTTTTTGCCTCTGCTTAGGTGTGTTTGCCTCTGTTTAACTCTGTTTAACTCTCTTTGCCTCTGTTTAAGTCTGTTTAACTCTGTTTGCCTCTGTTTAAGTCTGTTTAACTCTCTTTGCCTCTGTTTAAGTCTGTTTAACTCTGTTTGCCTCTGTTTAAGTCTGTTTAAATCTGTTTGCCTCTGTTTCAGTCTGTTTAACTCTGTTTGCCTCTGTTTAAGTCTGTTTGCCTCTGTTTAAGTCTGTTTGCCTCTGTTTAAGTCTGTTTGCCTCTGTATATGTCTGTTTGCCTCTGTATATGTCTGTTTGCCTCTGTTTAAGTCTGTTTGCCCCTGTTTTAGTCTGTTTGCCTCTGTTTAATTCAGTTTGCCTCTGTTTACGTCTGCTTGCCTCTGTTTAAGTCTGCTTAAGTCTGTTTAAGTCTGTTTGCCTCTGTTTGTCTCTGTTTAACTCTTTTTGCCTCTGTTTAGGTCTGTTTGCCTCTGTTTGCCTCTGTTTAACTCTTTTTGCCTCTGTTTAGGTCTGTTTGCCTCTGTTTAACTCTTCTTAACTCTCTTTGCCTTTGTTTAAGTCTGTTTAACTCTGTTTGCCTCTGTTTAACTGTGTTTGCCTCTGTTTAACTCTGTTTGCCTCTGTTTAAGTCTGTTTAACTCTGTTTGCCTCTGTTTAAGTCTGTTTAAATCTGATTGCCTCTGTTTCAGTCTGTTTAACTCTGTTTGCCTCTGTTTAAGGCTGTTTAACTCTGTTTGCGTCTGTTTGCCTCTGTTTAGGTCTGTTTGCCTCTGTTTAAGTCTGTTTGCCTCTGTTTAAGTCTGTTTAACTCTGTTTGCCTGTGTTTAAGTCTGTTTAACTGTGTTTGCCTCTGTTTAACTCTGTTTGCCTCTGTTTAAGTTTGTTTAACTCTGTTTGCCTCTGTTTAAGTCTGTTTAAATCTGTTTGCCTCTGTTTCAGTCTGTTTAACTCTGTTTGCCTCTGTCTTACTCTGTTTGCCTCTGTTTAAGTCTGTGTAACTCTGTTTGCCACTGTTTAAGTCTGTTTAAATTTGTTTGCCTCCTTTTAATTCTGTTTGCCTCTGTTTAAATCTGTTTGCCTCTGTTTAACTCTGTTTGCCTCTGTTTAAGACTGTTTGCCTCTGTTTAAGTCTGCTGCATCTGTTTACATCTGTTTGCCTCTGTTTAAGTCTGTTTTACTCTGTTTGCCTCTGTTTAAGTCTGTTTAACTCTGTTTGCATCTGCTTGCCTCTGTTTAAGTCTGTTTGCCTCTGTTTAAGTCTGCTTGCCTCTGTTTAAGTCTGTTTGCCTCTGTTGAAGTCTACTTGCCTCTGATTAAGTCTGTTTGCCTCTGTTTAAGTCTGTTTGCCTCTGTTTAAGTCTGTTTGCCTCTGTTTAAGTCTGTTTGCCTCTGTTTAAGTCTGTTTAATTCAGTTCAAGTCTGTTTGCCTCTGTTTAAGTCTGTTTAAGTCTGTTTAAGTCTGTTTGCCTCTGTTTGCCTCTGTTTAACTCTTTTTGCCTCTGTTTAGGTCTGTTTGCCTCTGTCTGCCTCTGTTTAACTCTTTTTGCCTCTGTTTAGGTCTGTTTGCCTCTGTTTAACTCTTCTTAACTCTCTTTGCCTTTGTTTAAGTCTGTTTAACTCTGTTTGCCTCTGCTAAACTGTGTTTGCCTCTGTTTAACTCTGTTTGCCTCTGTTTAAGTCTGTTTAACTCTGTTTGCCTCTGTTTAAGTCTGTTTAAATCTGATTGCCTCTGTTTCAGTCTGTTTAACTCTGTTTGCCTCTGTTTAAGTCTGTTTAACTCTGTTTGCGTCTGTTTGTCTCTGTTTAGGTCTGTTTGCCTCTGTTTAAGTCTGTTTGCCTCTGTTTAAGTCTGTTCGCCTCTGTCTAAGTCTGTTTAAGTCAGTTTAAGTCTGTTTGCCTCTGTTTGCCTGTGTTTAACTCTTTTTGCTTCTGTTGAAGTCTGTTTGCCTCTGTTTAACTCTGTTTAACTCTCTTTGCCTCTGTTTAAGTCTGTTTAAGTCTGTCTAAGTCTGTTTAAGTCTGTTTGCGTCTGTTTGCCCCTGTTTCGCTCTGTTTAACTCGGTTTGCCTCTGTTTAAGTCTGTTTGACTCTGTTTGCCTCTGTTTAACTGTGTTTGCCTCTGTGTAACTCTGTGTGCCTCTGTTTAAGTCTGTTTAACTCTGTTGGCGTCTGTTTCAGTCTTTTTAAATCTGTTTGCCTCTGTTTCAGTCTGTTTAACTCTGTTCGCCTCTGTTTAAGTCTGTTTAACTCTGTTTGCGTCTGTTTGCCTCTGTTTAGGTCTGTTTGCCTCTGTTTGAGTCTGTTTGCCTCTGTTTAAGTCTGTTCGCCTCTGTCTAAGTCTGTTTAAGTCAGTTTAAGTCTGTTTGCCACTGTTTGCCTGTGTTTAACTCTTTTTGCTTCTGTTCAAGTCTGTTTGCCTCTGTTTAACTCTGTTTAACTCTCTTTGCCTCTGTTTAAGTCTGTTTAACTCTGTTTGCCACTGTTTAAGTCTGTTTAACTGTGTTTGCCTCTGTTTAACTCTGTTTGCCTCTGTTTAAGTCTGTTTGCCTCTGTGTAACTCTGTTTACCTCTGTTGAACTCTGTTTGCCTCTGTTTAAGTCTGTTTGCCTCTGTTTAACTCTGATTAACTCTATTTGCCGCAGTTTGTCTGTTTAACTCTGTTTGCCTCTGTTTAACTCTGTTTAACTTTGTTTGCCTCTGTTAAACTCTGTTTCCATCTGTGTAAGTCTGTTTCACTCTGTTTGCCTCTGTTTAAGTCTGTTTGAATCTGTTTGCCTCTGTTGAAGTCTGTTTAACTCTGTTTGCCTCTGTTTGCCTCTGTTTAAGTCTGTTTGCCTCTGTTTAAGTCTGTTTGCCTCTGATTAAGTCAGTTTCAATCTGTTTGCCTCTGTTTAAGTTTTATTGCCTCTGGTTAAGTCTGTTTGTATCTGTTTAAGGCTGTTTGCCTCTGTTTAAGTCTGTTTTCCTCTGTTTAAGTCTGTTTGCCTCTGTTTAAGTCTGTTTGCCTCTGTTCAAGTCTGTTTGCCTCTTTTCAAGTCTGTTTGCCTCTGTTTAAGTCTGTTTACGTCTGTTTGCCTCTGTTTAAGTCTGTTTAAGTCTGTCTAAGTCTGTTTAAGTGTGTTTGCCTCTGTTTGCCTCTGTTTCGCTCTGTTTAACTCTGTTTGCCTCTGTTTAAGTCTGTTTGACTCTGTTTGCCTCTGTTTAACTGTGTTTGCCTCTGTTTAACTCTGTGTGCCTCTGTTTAAGTCTGTTTAACTCTGTTTGCCTCTGTTTAAGTCTGTTTAAATCTGTTTGCCTCTGTTTAAGTCTGTGTAACTCTGTTTAAGTCTATTTAAGTCAGTATAAGTCTGTTTGCCTCTGTTTGCCTCTGTTTTGCTCTGTTTAAGTCTGTTTGCCTCTGTTTAAGTCTGTTTGCCTCTGTTTAAGTCTACTTGCCTCTGTTTAAGTCTGTTTGCCTCTGTGTAACTCTGTTTACCTCTGTTAAACTCTGTTTGCCTCTGTTTAAGTCTGTTTGCCTCTGTTTAACTCTGTTTAACTCTATTTGCCGCAGTTTGTCTGTTTAACTCTGTTTGCCTCTGTTTAACTCTGTTTAACTTTGTTTGCCTCTGTTAAACTCTGTTTCCATCTGTGTAAGTCTGTTTCACTCTGTTTGCCTCTGTTTAAGTCTGTTTAAATCTGTTTGCCTCTGTTTGACTCTGTGTAACTCTTTTTGCCTCTGCATAGGTGTGTTTGCCTCTGTTTAACTCTGTTTAACTCTCTTTGCCTCTGTTTAAGTCTGTTTAACTCTGTTTGCCTCTGTTTAAGTCTGTTTAAATCTGTTTGCCTCTGTTTCAGTCTGTTTAACTCTGTTTGCCTCTGTTTAAGTCTGTTTAACCCTGTTTGCGTCTGTTTGCCTCTGTTTAAGTCTGTTTGCCTCTGTTTAAGTCTGTTTGCTTCTGATTAAGTCTGTTTGCCTCTGTATATGTCTGTTTGCCTCTGTTTAAGTCTGTTTGCCCCTGTTTTAGTCTGTTTAACTCTGTTTGCACCTGTTTAAGTCTGTTTGCCTCTGATTAAGTCTGTTTGCCTCTGATTAAGTCTGTTTGCCTCTGTGTAAGTCTGTTTGCCTCTCTTTAATTCTGTTTGCCTCTGTTTAAGTCTGTTTGCCGCTGTTTAAGTCTGTTTGCCTCTGTTTATGTCTGTTTAAGTCAGTTTAAGTCTGTTTGCCTCTGTTTAAGTCTGTTGAAGTCTGTTTAAGTCTGTTTGCCTCTGTTTGACTCTGTGTAACTCTTTCTGCCTCTGCTTAGGTGTGTTTGCCTCTGTTTAACTCTGTTTAACTCTCTTTGCCTCTGTTTAAGTCTGTTTAACTCTGTTTGCCTCTGTTTAAGTCTGTTTAAATCTGTTTGCCTCTGTTTAAGTCTGTTTAACTCTGTTTAAGTCTATTTAAGTCAGTATAAGTCTGTTTGCCTCTGTTTGCCTCTGTTATGCTCTGTTTAAGTCTGTTTGCGTCTGTTTGCCTCTGTTTAAGTCTGTTTGCCTCTGTTTAAGTCTACTTGCCTCTGTTTAAGTCTGTTTGCCTCTGTGTAACTCTGTTTCCCTCTGTTGAACTCTGTTTGCCTCTGTTTAAGTCTGTTTGCCTCTGTTTAACTCTGTTTAACTCTATTTGCCGCAGTTTGTCTGTTTAACTCTGTTTGCCTCTGTTTAACTCTGTTTAACTTCGTTTGCCTCTGTTAAACTCTGTTTCCATCTGTGTAAGTCTGTTTCACTCTGTTTGCCTCTGTTTAAGTCTGTTTAAATCTGTTTGCCTCTGTTGAAGTCTGTTTAACTCTGTTTGCCTCTGTTTGCCTCTGTTTAAGTCTGTTTGCCTCTGTTTAAGTCTGTTTGCCGCTGTTTAAGTCTGTTTGCCTCTGTTTATGTCTGTTTAAGTCAGTTTAAGTCTGTTTGCCTCTGTTTAAGTCTGTTGAAGTCTGTTTAAGTCTGTTTGCCTCTGTTTGACTCTGTGTAACTCTTTTTGCCTCTGCTTAGGTGTGTTTGCCTCTGTTTAAATCTGTTTAACTCTCTTTGCCTCTGTTTAAGTCTGTTTAACTCTGTTTGCCTCTGTTTAAGTCTGTTTAAATCTGTTTGCCTCTGTTTCAGTCTGTTTAACTCTGTTTGCCTCTGTTTAAGTCTGTTTAACCCTGTTTGCGTCTGTTTGCCTCTGTTTAAGTCTGTTTGCCTCTGTTTAAGTCTGTTTGCTTCTGTTTAAGTCTGTTTACCTCTGTATATGTCTGTTTGCCTCTGTTTAAGTCTGTTGGCCCCTGTTTTAGTCTGTTTAACTCTGTTTGCACCTGTTTAAGTCTGTTTGCCTCTGATTAAGTCTGTTTGCCTCTGATTAAGTCTGTTTGCCTCTGATTAAGTCTGTTTGCCTCTGTTTAAGTCTGTTTGCCTCTCTTTAAGTCTGTTTGCCTCTCTTTAAGTCTGTTTGCCTCTGTTTAAGTCTGTTTGCCGCTGTTTAAGTCTGTTTGCCTCTGTTTATGTCTGTTTAAGTCAGTTTAAGTCTGTTTGCCTCTGTTTAAGTCTGTTGAAGTCTGTTTAAGTCTGTTTGCCTCTGTTTGACTCTGTGTAACTCTTTTTGCCTCTGCTTAGGTGTGTTTGCCTCTGTTTAACTCTGTTTAACTCTCTTGGCCTCTGTTTAAGTCTGTTTAACTCTGTTTGCCTCTGTTTAACTCTGTTTAACTTTGTTTGCCTCTGTTAAACTCTGTTTCCATCTGTGTAAGTCTGTTTCACTCTGTTTGCCTCTGTTTAAGTCTGTTTAAATCTGTTTGCCTCTGTTTGACTCTGTGTAACTCGTTTTGCCTCTGCATAGGTGTGTTTGCCTCTGTTTAACTCTGTTTAACTCTCTTTGCCTCTGTTTAAGTCTGTTTAACTCTGTTTGCCTCTGTTTAAGTCTGTTTAAATCTGTTTGCCTCTGTTTCAGTCTGTTTAACTCTGTTTGCCTCTGTTTAAGTCTGTTTAACCCTGTTTGCGTCTGTTTGCCTCTGTTTAAGTCTGTTTGCCTCTGTTTAAGTCTGTTTGCTTCTGATTAAGTCTGTTTGCCTCTGTATATGTCTGTTTGCCTCTGTTTAAGTCTGTTTGCCCCTGTTTTAGTCTGTTTAACTCTGTTTGCACCTGTTTAAGTCTGTTTGCCTCTGATTAAGTCTGTTTGCCTCTGATTAAGTCTGTTTGCCTCTGTTTAAGTCTGTTTGCCTCTCTTTAAGTCTGTTTGCCTCTGTTTAAGTCTGTTTGCCGCTGTTTAAGTCTGTTTGCCTCTGTTTATGTCTGTTTAAGTCAGTTTAAGTCTGTTTGCCTCTGTTTAAGTCTGTTGAAGTCTGTTTAAGTCTGTTTGCCTCTGTTTGACTCTGTGTAACTCTTTCTGCCTCTGCTTAGGTGTGTTTGCCTCCGTTTAACTCTGTTTAACTCTCTTTGCCTCTGTTTAAGTCTGTTTAACTCTGTTTGCCTCTGTTTAAGTCTGTTTAAATCTGTTTGCCTCTGTTTAAGTCTGTTTAACTCTGTTTAAGTCTATTTAAGTCAGTATAAGTCTGTTTGCCTCTGTTTGCCTCTGTTATGCTCTGTTTAAGTCTGTTTGCGTCTGTTTGCCTCTGTTTAAGTCTGTTTGCCTCTGTTTAAGTCTACTTGCCTCTGTTTAAGTCTGTTTGCCTCTGTGTAACTCTGTTTCCCTCTGTTGAACTCTGTTTGCCTCTGTTTAAGTCTGTTTGCCTCTGTTTAACTCTGTTTAACTCTATTTGCCGCAGTTTGTCTGTTTAACTCTGTTTGCCTCTGTTTAACTCTGTTTAACTTCGTTTGCCTCTGTTAAACTCTGTTTCCATCTGTGTAAGTCTGTTTCACTCTGTTTGCCTCTGTTTAAGTCTGTTTAAATCTGTTTGCCTCTGTTGAAGTCTGTTTAACTCTGTTTGCCTCTGTTTGCCTCTGTTTAAGTCTGTTTGCCTCTGTTTAAGTCTGTTTGCCGCTGTTTAAGTCTGTTTGCCTCTGTTTATGTCTGTTTAAGTCAGTTTAAGTCTGTTTGCCTCTGTTTAAGTCTGTTGAAGTCTGTTTAAGTCTGTTTGCATCTGTTTGACTCTGTGTAACTCTTTTTGCCTCTGCTTAGGTGTGTTTGCCTCTGTTTAAATCTGTTTAACTCTCTTTGCCTCTGTTTAAGTCTGTTTAACTCTGTTTGCCTCTGTTTAAGTCTGTTTAAATCTGTTTGCCTCTGTTTCAGTCTGTTTAACTCTGTTTGCCTCTGTTTAAGTCTGTTTAACCCTGTTTGCGTCTGTTTGCCTCTGTTTAAGTCTGTTTGCCTCTCTTTAAGTCTGTTTGCTTCTGTTTAAGTCTGTTTACCTCTGTATATGTCTGTTTGCCTCTGTTTAAGTCTGTTTGACTCTGTTTGCCTCTGTTTAACTGTGTTTGCCTCTGTGTAACTCTGTGTGCCTCTGTTTAAGTCTGTTTAACTCTGTTGGCGTCTGTTTCAGTCTTTTTAAATCTGTTTGCCTCTGTTTCAGTCTGTTTAACTCTGTTTGCCTCTGTTTAAGTCTGCTTAACTCTGTTTGCGTCTGTTTGCCTCTGTTTAGGTCTGTTTGCCTCTGTTTAAGTCTGTTTGCTTCTGTTTAAGTCTGTTTACCTCTGTATATGTCTGTTTGCCTCTGTTTAAGTCTGTTGGCCCCTGTTTTAGTCTGTTTAACTCTGTTTGCACCTGTTTAAGTCTGTTTGCCTCTGATTAAGTCTGTTTGCCTCTGATTAAGTCTGTTTGCCTCTGATTAAGTCTGTTTGCCTCTGTTTAAGTCTGTTTGCCTCTCTTTAAGTCTGTTTGCCTCTCTTTAAGTCTGTTTGCCTCTGTTTAAGTCTGTTTGCCGCTGTTTAAGTCTGTTTGCCTCTGTTTATGTCTGTTTAAGTCAGTTTAAGTCTGTTTGCCTCTGTTTAAGTCTGTTGAAGTCTGTTTAAGTCTGTTTGCCTCTGTTTGACTCTGTGTAACTCTTTTTGCCTCTGCTTAGGTGTGTTTGCCTCTGTTTAACTCTGTTTAACTCTCTTGGCCTCTGTTTAAGTCTGTTTAACTCTGTTTGCCTCTGTTTAAGTCTGTTTAAATCTGTTTGCCTCTGTTTCAGTCTGTTTAACTCTGTTTGCCTCTGTTTAAGTCTGTTTAACCCTGTTTGCGTCTGTTTGCCTCTGTTTAAGTCTGTTTGCCTCTGTTTAAGTCTTTTTGCCTCTGTTTAAGTCTGTTTTTCTCTGTTTAAGTCGGTTTGCCTCTGTTTAAGTCTGTTTGCCTCTGTTTAAGTCTGTTTGCCTCTGTTCAAGTCTGTTTGCCTCTTTTCAAGTCTGTTTGCCTCTGTTTAAGTCTGTTTACGTCTGTTTGCCTCTGTTTAAGTCTGTTTAAGTCTGTCTAAGTCTGTTTAAGTCTGTTTGCCTCTGTTTGCCACTGTTTCGCTCTGTTTAACTCGGTTTGCCTCTTTTTAAGTCTGTTTGACTCTGTTTGCCTCTGTTTAACTGTGTTTGCCTCTGTGTAATTCTGTGTGCCTCTGTTTAAGTCTGTTTAACTCTGTTGGCCTCTGTTTCAGTCTTTTTAAATCTGTTTGCCTCTGTTTCAGTCTGTTTAACTCTGTTTGCCTCTGTTTAACTCTGTTTGCCTCTGTTTAAGTCTGTTTAACTCTGTTTGCGTCTGTTTGCCTCTGTTTAAGTCTGTTTGCCTCTGTTTAAGTTTGTTTGCCTCTGTTGAAGTCTGTTTGCGTCTGTTTCAGTCAGTTTGCCTCTGTTTAAGTCTGTTTGACTCTGTTTAAGTCTGTTTGCCTCTGTTTAAGTCTGTTTGCCTCTGTTTAAGTCTGCTTGCCTCTGTTTAAGTCTGCTTTCCTCTGTTTAGGTCTGTTTGTCTCTGTTTAAGTCTGTTTGCCTCTGTTTAAGTCTCTTGGCCTCTGTTTAAGTCTGTTTGCCTCTGTTTAAGACTGTTTGACTCTGTTTAAGTCTGTTTGCCTCTGTTTCAGTCTGTTTAAGTCAGTTTAAGTCTGTTTGCCTCTGTTTAAGTCTGTTTTCCTCTGTTTGCCTGTGTTTAACTCTTTCTGCCTCTGTTTAAGTCTGTTTGC
>JANJGN010002176.1:0-83462 GCA_026770705.1 Isurus oxyrinchus
AAGGGTCACTCGGTGTAACTACAGAGTCACTGTTTATTCAGCCGTGTAAGGGTAACTCTGTCTAACTGTACAGAGTCACTGTTTATTCAGCAGGGTAAGGGTTACTCACTGTGTAACTGTACAGAGTGACTGTTTATTCAGGGTAAGGATCACTCTCTGTGTAACTGTACAGAGTCACTGTTTATTCAGCAGGGTAAGGGTTACTTGGTGTAACTGTACAGAGTCACTGTTTATTCAGCAGTGTAAAAATCACTCACTGTGTAACTGTACAGTGTCGCTGTTTATTCAGCAGGGTAAGGGTTGCTCAGTATAACTGTATGAGTTACTGTTTATTCAGCAGGGTAAGGGTTAATCAGAGTAACTGTACAGAGTCACTGTTTATTCAGCAGGGTAAGGGTCACTCACTGTGTAACTGTACAGAGTTCCTGTTTATTCAGCAAGGTAAGGATCACTCACTATGTAACTGTACAGCGTTACTGTTTATTCAGGGTAAGGATCACTCACTATGTAACTGTACAGCGTTACTGTTTATTCAGGGTAAGGATCACTCACTATGTAACTGTACAGAGTCACTGTTTATACAGCAGGGTAATGATCACTCACTGTAACTGTACAGAGTCACTGTTTATTCAGCAGGGTAAGGGTTGCTCACTATAACTGTACAGAGTTACTGTTTATTCAGCAGGGTAAGGGTTAATCAGAGTAACTGTACAGAGTCACTGTTTATTCAGCAGGATAAGGGTCACTCACTGTGTAACTGTACAGAGTCACTGTTTATTCAGCAGGGTAAGGATCACTCACTGTGTAATTGTACAGAGTTCCTGTTTATTCAGCAGTGTAAGGGTTACTCTGTGTAACTGTACCGAGTCACTGTTTATTCAGCAGGATAAGGATCACTCACTGTGTAACTGTACAGAGTCATTGTTTATTCAGCAGGGTAAGGGTCACTCGGTGTAACTGTGCAGAGTCACTGTTTATTCAGCAGGGTAAGGATTACTCGGTGTAACTGTACAGAGTCACTTTATTCAGCAAGGTAAGGGTCACTCGGTGTAACTGTACAGAGTTCCTGTTTATTCAGCAGGGTAAGGATCACTCACTGTGTAACTGTACAGAGTCACTGTTTATTCAGCAGGGAAAGGATCACTCACTGTGTAACTGTACAGAGTCACTGTTTATTCAGCAGGGTAAGGGTTACTTGGTGTAACTGTACTGTCACTGTTTATTCAGCAGGGTAAAGATCACTCACTGTGTAACTGTACAGAGTCACTGTTTATTCAGCAGGGTAAGGATCACTCACTGTGTAACTGTACAGAGTTCCTGTTTATACAGCAGGGTAAGGGTTACTCGGTGTAACTGTACAGATTCACTGTTTATTCAGCAGTGTAAGGGTCACTCACTGTGTAACTGTACAGAGTCACTGTTTATTCAGGGTAAGGATCACTCTCTGTGTAACTGTACAGAGTCACTGTTTATTCAGGGTAAGGGTCACTCACTGTGTAACTGTGCAGAGTCACTGTTTATTCAGCAGTGTAAGGCTTACTCAGTATAACTGTACAGAGTTCCTGTTTATTCAGCAGGGTAAGGGTTACTCGGTGTTACTGTTTATTCACGGTAAGGATCACTCACTGTAACTGTACAGAGTCACTGTTTATTCAGCAGGGTAAGGATCACTCACTGTGTAATTGTACAGAGTTCCTGTTTATTCAGCAGTGTAAGGGTTACTCTGTGTAACTGTACCGAGTCACTGTTTATTCAGCAGGGTAATGATCACTCACTGTGTAACTGTACAGAGTCACTGTTTATTCAGGGTAAGGGTCACTCACTGTGTAACTGTGCAGAGTTCCTGTTTATTCAGCAGGGTAAAGGTTACTCATTGTGTAACTGTACAGAGTCACTGTTTATTTGGCAGGGTAAGGGTCACTCACTGTGTAAATGTACAGACTTCCTGTTTATTCAGCAGTGTAAGGGTTACTCGGTCTAACTGTACAGAGTCACTGTTTATTCAGCAGAGTAAGGGTTACTCGCTGTAACTGTACAGAGTCACTGTTTATTCAGCAGGGTAAGGGTCACTCGGTGTAACTGTACAGAGTCACTGTTTATTCAGCAGGGTAAGGGTTACTCGGTCTAACTGTACAGAGTTCCTGAGTGATTGACTGTTGGGTGAACAGTGAAAGTGCTGACCTGAAATAGCAAAAGAGGTTGGAATATATTTTCAGCTCAAACGTTTCTGTAAGTCTAACTGTTAGGAAATGACTGTGTGGTTTATATTTTCAGGTTTGCAGTAATCATTTGCTAACAATGGAGCAGACACTGAATAGTGGTTGAACCCCCTGTGTTGGGTGGGTAATGTAAATTGCCCCGTGCATTGTGTGTGATTGTGTGGGACATCTTGCAGACTGTGTTCTGACTGATACAGTCGCTTGTTACAGGGATAAAACTGCTTCCTAAATAGTCGGATCTGCACTTGATTGCTCTTCTGTTTCTCTCCCCCCCTCTCTCTCGTGTCTCTCCTCCTCCTTCGTTTCACCCTCCTCCTACTTCTCTTGTCCTTCCATATCTTTTTCCCCATCTCTCTCCCCTTCTTCACTATCCATCCTTCCCATTTCGTTCCTCACTCCCCCCTCTTCCCCTTTCCCCATTCACCCCCTCTCTCTCTCTCTCTCTCCCTCTTTCTCTCTCTCTCTCCCTCCTCCCATTCCTCTTGCTATCTCTCCCCACCCTTCTCTCCTTGGCGTGACCACCAACTCCCCACCCCCAGGCCCTCCCAAAACCCTGAATTCAACTTTCTCCAGGCAGCGGGGTACTCTGTGGGGGATTATCTTTCCCTGAAGCAGCTGGGCTCTCGCTCTCTCGCTGCGGGGTGGGGAGTGAGGCTGGGGTGGGGGGGGGCGGGGGCTGGCGGCACAGGGTGACAGTCCAGGGCCCGGTTTCTGTTCTGCACTCTCACAAGCAGAGGCCCTGGTACAGCGGCCGTGAGTTGGAGACCGGCTTCGTTTTCCTCAAACCAGTCTGGGAGGGGGCGGGGGGGGTGGGGGTGGGGGTGCCAGGTGCTGTGCCCCCTCCTGTACCGCCCCCACCAGCCGTGTTCGAATGCGCACCGAACCCAGGCCCTCCCCAAGTTGACGTGGCCCAGGACTGGTCGGAGTCCCATATCTACCTGCATGGACAGCAGTGCCAGTGTTGCCACACCCTTAACGGAAACAGTAAAAGAGCGCCTTGCGTCGGTAACCCAGCTGGTGCTTGGGCGCAGTACTGAGGGAGGGCCACCCTGCCAGAGGTGCCAATCCTGCGGGTGAAATGCTGAACAGAGGTCCCTTCCAGCCTCTCCGGCTGGCTATCAAAGATCTCATTTGGAAGGAGAGAAGGGGGCTCTTGCCCCCAGTGTCCAGGCCAGCATTCCTCCCTCAACTTAGGAGGCCCGTGACAAACTAACTCATTGCCCTCTGTGGGAGCTTGCTGTGCACAAATTGGCTGCCGGATTGCCTGCATTATAACAGTGGCTACACTTTACAAGTAGACGACTGGCTGTGAAGGTGGTGACAGGCGCCACGTGGTTTCAAATCCTTCCGTTCGGAGAAGGGATTCAGGGCATGTGGGGACAGGATTGTTGGTAACGTTTTCCCATCTCTGCCGTAGACTCTCAAGAAGAAGGGATTTAACGGCTGTGACAGTCCGGAGCCAGATGTGGACGACCCGATTGAACAGAGTCCCTTTGCGGAAGACAAGTATCGGAAAGTTAGTGAGGATATCGATGTCTTATTCAAAAGATACGGGGTGAGTACCACCCTCTCACCATAACGTCAACACCGGCCCTTCTGTCTTAGAGTAGCCTCTCCCGAGCCTGGGCGTCAAACACAGGAACAGGAGGAGGCCATTCAGCCCCTCGAGCCTGTTACAAAGGAGCATGCAGTCCAATATCCGTCTCCCCCATTCCGATATCCCTCTACCCACAGTCCGATGTCCCACTCCCCCCAGCCGGATATCCCTCTCTCTCCATTCCAATATCCCTCTCCCCCCAGTCCGATATCCCTCTCCCTCGCCATTCCGATATCCCTCTCCCCCCCCCATTCCGATATCCCTCTCCCCCCCATTCCGATATCCCTCTCCCTCCCATTCTGATATCCCTCTTCCCCCCATTCTGATATCCCTCTCCCCCCCATTCCGATATCCCTCTCCCTCCCATTCCGATATCCCTCTCCCCCCCCATTCCGATATCCCTCTCCCTCCCATTCCGATATCCCTCTTCCCCCCCCATTCCGATATCCCTCTCCCCCCTAGTCCGATATCCCTCTCCCCCCCAGTCCGATATCCCTCTCCCCCCCAGTCCGATATCCCTCTCCCCCCCAGTCCGATATCCCTCTCCCTCCCATTCCGATATCCCTCTCCCCCCCCATTCCGATATCCCTCTCCCCCCAGTCCGATAAATCACTCCCCCAGTCTGGTATCCCACTTCCCGCCCATCCCAGTCTGGTATTCCCTCCCCCCAGCTCCAGTATCCCACCCCCCACCCCCCAATCTGACACCCCGACATGGCAGACTATTCCGAGTGTTTGTTGCAAATGGCAGAACGATGTGTTTTGAATGTGACCTGCTTCCGATTCCCTCTCCTCGGCCGCCGGGGTGTATGTCCGGCCCTTGCGGAGCCTTTTATCAGCGTTCATCTCTCCTGAAAGGCCCCGTCCATAACCAACCCCTCCGGACCGCGCAGCCCGAGTGCCTGTAACCTCCGCTCGGAGCTCACCAAGGGTAAATCTCTCTCACGCAAAAACCCCGCAGTCAGTCTCTTGTCACCCCTGGTTCAGTTGGCAGGGTGGGGGTGGGCAGAGGTGTGGGGCGTTGTTGGAGAGTTGGGGGGGTGGGGGGAGGCGTCAATCTCCCCCCCCTCTCAGCTGTCCCGACATCTTGCCCCACGCGGCGCCTCCCAGTTGGTTTCACTGCCTTCTCTTCTTCTCTTTCACCCACCCCCCCCTGCTGCAGTCCACCATGCCGTCGGCCAATTTCACCATGCCCGTGACCATCTCGGTTGGCAACCAAAACTCGCTGTCCTACAGCAACCCCGGCTCGTCGCTGGTGAGCCCGTCGCTGGTCACCACCTCCCTGACTGACTCCAGCCTCCTGAGCCCGCAGCAGTCGGTGATGAGAAGGAACACCATCTCGCCTGGCGTCCCCTCGAGGCCGCCCAGCTCCGGAAACCCAGGTACGCTCGATCCTTCCTCTCCCACCGCCCCCCACCCCCCCCGCCCCCCCCCCCAACCTCCGCTGGCAGCATTGCCCAACTCTACCCTCGGATCCCCCGCTCGATGACTAGGAGGTTGCGCGGCTGGAGGAGCGACTCTTGATTCTGGCGTGGGGCAGGCCGTTTATTTTTTTTCTCTTCGTTCCCCGGGATGCGGGGGTCGCTGTCTAGACCGCCAATTATTGCCCGTTCCCAACTGCCCCCTTGAGAAGGTGGTGGGTGAGCTGCCTTCTTGAGCCGCTGCAGTCCCTGTGGTGTAGGTACACCCACCGTGCTGTTAGGGAGGGAGTTCCAGGATTTGGACCCAGCGACAGTGAAGGAACGGCCGATATATTTCCAAGTCAGGATGGTGAGGGGCTCGGAGGGGAACTTCCAGGTGGTGGTGTTCCCCATGTGTCTGCTGCCCTTGTCCTTCTAGGTGGTAGAGGTTGTGGGTTTGGAAAGTGCTGTCGAAGGAGCCTTGGCGAGTTGCTGCAGTGCATCTTGTAGATGGTACACACACTGCTGCTACTGTGCGTCGGTGGTGGAGGGAGTGAATGTTTGTGGATGGGGTGTCGATCAAGCGGGGCTGCTTTGTCCTGGATGGTGTCGAGCTTCTTGAGTGTTGTGGGAGCCGCACTCATCCAGGCAAGTGGGGAGTATTCCATCACACTCCTGACTTGTACCTTGTAGATGGTGGACAGGCTTTGGGGAGTCAGGAGGTGAGTTACTCGCCGCAGGATTCCCAGCCTCTGACCTGTCCTCGTAGCCACAGTATTTATATGGCTGGTCCCAGTTCAGTTTCTGGTCAATGGTAACCCCCAGGATGTTGATAGTGGGGGATTCAGTGAAGGTAATGCCATTGAATGTCAAGGGGTGGGGAGGAAGAGACGGGAGCACTACCCAGCCTCACCCTCTGGCGAAGTGGGGGCTGGTTTTGGAGGTGGGGGTCAGAGGGTGGTTATGTGTTCCCCTCAATGTACTAAGCTTCTTTCTTCCTGCAGCACTAACTCTGCTAATGGCCCTTTCATCTTCCAGGTGCACTCATAGGAAGTGAGCTCCCCACCTCAAACGGAGGATGTCCCAGCCCTGTAGGTGAGTCTGACTGGCGTGGGTATCAGTAGCTCGGCTCATGTTCCCTCGAGCCTAGAGGATTAAGGGGTGATCGAATCGAGGGGTTTAAGAGGATTAAAGGTTTCGATGGGGTCGATAGAGAGAAACCATTTCCTCTTGGGGCGTGGTGGGGTGGGGGGGTGGTGGGGTGTTGGCTGGGCAGGGTGGGAGAGTCCAGAACAGGGTGGGGGGCGGGGAGGGCGCAGAACCTTAAACTGGGAGCCAAGCCATTCAGGGGTGATGTCAGGAATTCACACACGGGGAGCGGGAATCTGGAACTCTCTCCACCTCCCCCCCCCCTCCTCAGAAGGGCTGCTGAGGCCGGAGGGTCCTCAGTTGGGAATGTCAGAGCTGAAATGGATAGGTTTTTGTTGGCTGACGGGATTAAGGAATTAGGGAACCAAGGTGGGTAGATGGAGATTAGACACTGAACAGGAATGCTCTAATTGAATGATGGAACAAACTTGAGGGGCTGAATGGCCTCTTTCTGTTCCAATGCACCTACATTAACATTAACATGCCATTAACATAGGAAAATGTCTCGAGCCACATAAGGAAATATTAGGGACAGTCAGAGTCAGTCACCGTAGCTCAGTCAGAGAGGTCAGTTTTAAGGAGCATCTTAAATGAGGAGAGAGAGAGAAGCAGAGAGAGAGAGAGAGAAGCAGAGAGAGAGAGAGAAGCAGAGAGAGAGAGAAGCAGAGAGAGAGAGAGGCACAGAGAGAGAGAGGCACAGAGAGAGAGAGAGGCACAGAGAGAGAGAGGCACAGAGAGAGAGAGGCACAGAGAGAGAGAGGCACAGAGAGAGAGAGAGTGGCAGAGAGAGAGAGTGAGAGAGAGTGTGAGAGAGAGGCAGAGAGAGAGTGTGTGAGAGAGGCAGAGAGAGAGTGAGAGTGAGGCAGAGAGTGAGAGAGAGGCAGAGAGAGAGAGTGAGAGAGAGTGTGAGAGAGAGGCAGAGAGAGAGAGAGTGTGAGAGAGAGTGTGAGAGAGAGGCAGAGAGAGAGAGTGTGAGAGAGAGGCAGAGAGAGAGAGTGTGAGAGAGAGGCAGAGAGAGAGTGTGAGAGAGAGGCAGAGAGAGAGTGTGAGAGAGAGGCAGAGAGAGAGAGTGAGAGAGAGGCAGAGAGAGAGAGAGTGAGAAAGAGGCAGAGAGAGAGAGAGAGAGTGAGAGAGAGGCAGAGAGAGAGAGTGTGAGAGAGAGGCAGAGAGAGAGAGTGTGAGAGAGAGGCAGAGAGAGTGTGAGAGTGAGAGTCAGAGTGTGAGAGTGAGAGTCAGAGTGAGAGAGTCAGAGTCAGAGTGAGAGAGTCAGAGTCAGAGTGAGAGAGTCAGAGTGAGAGAGTCAGAGTGAGAGAGAGTCAGAGTGAGAGAGAGTCAGAGTGAGAGAGAGTCAGAGTGAGAGAGAGTCAGAGTGAGAGAGAGTCAGAGTGAGAGAGAGTCAGAGTGAGAGAGAGTCAGAGTGAGAGAGAGTCAGAGTGAGAGAGAGTCAGAGAGAGAGAGAGAGTCAGAGAGAGGTTTAGGGAAGGAATCCCAGGCAGCTGAAGGCACGGCCGCCAATGATGGAACGATGAGAATCGGAGGATGCGCAAGAGGCTGGAATTGGAAGAGTGGAGCAGCCTGTGGGTTACTGAATGAGCTGGATAGAATGTTCAGTTGGTCAGGGCTGTAGGAGCTGGGATTTAATACAGACAATTACACTGGAAGATAACATTGGAAGTTTGCATAATGAACTATGCTAAAGCTGGGGGGAGAGGTTTCAGCCTAAACTGGAGGGTTGTGTCCATTTCCGGGCATCACACATTCAGATGAATGTGAAGGCTTTAGAGAGGGTGCAGAAAAGATTCATGAGAACGGTACCAGGGATGAGGAACTTCAGTCCTGTCGATCGATCAGAGAGACTGGGGCTCTTCTCCTTGGAGAGGAGGAAGCTGGGAGGAGACTTCAGAGGTGCTCAAAATCCAGAGGGGTCCGGATAGAGTGGACGGGGAGGGAAACTGTTCCCATTGGCGGAAGGATTGAGAACGAGAGGGCACAGATTTAAGGTAATATGGCAAAGGAAGCAACTGTGACATGAGGATAAACTTCTCTCACTCAGCGAGTGGCTAGGGTCAGGAATGCGTGAGAGTGTGGTGGAGGCAGGTTCAATCGAGGATTTCGCGCGAGAGTGCGAGTGTGTGCGAGAGTGCGAGTGTGTGCGAGAGTGCGAGTGTGCGCGCGAGAGAGTGCGAGTGTGCGTGAGAGAGTGCGAGTGTGCGTGAGAGAGTGCGAGTGTGCGCGAGAGAGTGCGAGTGTGCGCGCGAGAGAGTGCGAGTGTGCGCAAGAGTGCGAGTGCGCGCGAGAGTGCGAGTGTGCGCGAGAGAGTGCGAGTGTGCGTAAGAGTGCGAGTGTGCGTGCGAGAGATTGCGAGTGTGCGTGCGAGAGATTGCGAGTGTGCACAAGAGTGCGAGTGTGCGCGCGAGAGAGTGCGAGTGCGCGCGAGAGAGTGCGAGTGTGCGCGCGAGAGTGCAAGTGTGCGCGCGAGAGAGCGAGTGTGCGCGCGAGAGAGCGAGTGTGCGCGCGAGAGTGCGAGTGTGCGCGAGAGAGTGCGAGTGTGCGCAAGAGTGCGAGTGTGTGCACGAGAGATTGCGAGTGTGCGCAAGAGTGCGAGTGTGCGCGCGAGAGAGTGCGAGTGCGCGCGAGAGAGTGCGAGTGCGCGCGCGAGAGAGTGCGAGTGTGCGCGAGAGTGAGTGCGAGTGTGCGCGAGACAGAGTGCGAGTGTGCGCGAGAGAGTGCGAGTGTGCGCGAGAGAGTGCGAGTGTGCGTGAGAGAGTGCGAGTGTGCGCGAGAGAGTGCGAGTGTGCGCGAGAGAGTGCGAGTGTGCGCAAGAGTGCGTGTGTGCACGCGAGATTGCGTGTGTGCGCGAGAGAGTGCGAGTGTGCGCGAGAGAGTGCGAGTGTGCGCAAGATTGCGAGTGTGCGCGCGAGAGATTGCGAGTGTGCGCGCGAGAGATTGCGAGTGTGCGCGTGCGTGTCTGTGCGCGAGAGTGCGAGTGAGAGTGCAAGTGTGCGCGAGAGAGTGTGCGCGAGAGTGTGCACGAGAAAGAGTGTGTGTGTGTGCATGTCTACGTGTGCATGCAAGTGCATTCCTGTGTTTGTGTGCAAATGCCTGCGTTTTTCTGTTTGTTTGTGTGACTACATGCAGGAGTGTGTGTGTAAATGAAGTGGTGTGTGTGTGTGCAAGTGCATGTGCATGTGTGCATGCGACTATGAAGCTGTGTGCTCACATGTGAAGGTGCTTGTGCGTGTATGAAGGTATGTGTGCCTGTGTATGACTACGCATGTATGTCTGAAGATGTGTTTGTGTGTGCATGTATGAAGGGGTGTGTGGGTGCGTGTATGAAAGGGTTTGTATTTGTGCATGTCTGTGAAGGTGTTTGTGTATGTATAAAGATGTGTGCATGTGCATGTACACGTGTGTGTGTGTGCACGTATGAAGGTGTGTGTGTGCTTGCTGTGCGCACACGTGCATGTATGAAGGTGTGCACATGAGTGTGTGTGCGCATGTATGAAGGTGTGTACATGAGTGTGTGTGTGTGTGTGTGTGTGTGCATGTATCAGGGTGTGTACATGAGCGTGTGTGTGTGTACATGAGCGTGTGTGTGTGTGCATGTATGAGGGTGTGTACATGAGCGTGTGTGTATGAGGGTGTGCACATGAGTGTGTGTGTGTGTATGAGGGTGTGTACATGAGCGTGTGTGTGTGTACATGAGCGTGTGTGTGTGCATGTATGAGGGTGTGTACATGAGCGCATGTGTGTGCATGTATGAGGGTGTGTACATGAGCGTGTGTGTATGAGGGTGTGCACATGAGTGTGTGTGTGCGTGTATGAGGGTGTGTACATGAGCGCTTGTGTGCATGTATGAGGGTGTGTACATGAGTGTGTGTGTGTGTGTGTGTGTGTGTGTGTGTGTGTGTGTGTGCATGTATCAGGGTGTGTACATGAGTGTGTGTGTGTGTGTGTGCGCGCATGTATCAGGGTGTGTACATGAGCGTGTGTGTGTGTACATGAGCGTGTGTGTGTGCATGTATGAGGGTGTGTACATGAGCGTGTGTGTATGAGGGTGTGCACTTGAGTGTGTGTGTGTGTGTATGGGGGTGTGTACATGAGCGTGTGTGTGTGCGTGTATGAGGGTGTGTACATGAGCGTGTGTGTATGAGGGTGTGTACATGAGCATGTGTGTGTGCGTGTATGAGGGTGTGTACATGAGCATGTGTGTGTGCGTGTATGAGGGTGTGTACATGAGGTGTGTGTGCATGTATGAGGGTGTGTACATGAGCGTGTGTGTGTGTGTGTGCATGTATGAGGGTGTGTACATGAGCGTGTGTGTGTGTGTGCATGTATGAGGGTGTGTACATGAGCGTGTGTGTGTGTGTCCGTGTATGAGGGTGTGTACATGAGGTGTGTGTGTGTGTATGAGGGTATGTACATGAGCGTGTGTGTGTGTGTGTATGAGAATGTGTACATGAGCGTGTGTGTGTGTGTCCGTGTATGAGGGTGTGTACATGAGGTGTGTGTGTGCGTGTATGAGGGTGTGTACATGAGCGTGTGTGTGTGTGTATGAGGGTGTGTACATGAGCGTGTGTGTGCGTGTATGAGGGTGTGTACATGAGGTGTGTGTGTGCGTGTATGAGGATGTGTACATGAGCGTGTGTGTGTGTGTCCGTGTATGAGGGTGTGTACATGAGGTGTGTGTGTGCGTGTATGAGGGTGTGTACATGAGTGTGTGTGTGTGTGTATGAGGGTGTGTACATGAGCGTGCAAGTATGAGGGTGTGCACGAGTGTGTGTGTGTGCATGTATGAGGGTGTGTACATGAGGTGTGTGTGTGCCTGTGCGTGCGATTTGTGTGAAATTGAAAGCTAGTTACAGACAGCTAGCCCTGGACCAGCCACCTGCCTGTGATGGAACCTGTGCCCACAGCAGCTGACATTCTCTCTCATTTCCCCACCCCCCTACCTCGTGCCTTTCCCGTATCTGTTCCCTTGCAAACGACCAGTTCCTGACGGTGTTGGGCTTGGAGGTGGGGAGTGAGGCTGGGGGTGCAGTGAATCACTCAGCAATGGCAACAGCCTCTTGGGTTACTGGAATGCGCAGGTCAGACCCACGGGGTAGAGGCTTGGTATGTTGTCAGCTGCTGCACACCCACAGATGAGGATTAATGACGGCGAAGGAGCCCGGAATGTCAGAGCTGATGTCAATCGGCATTCCGGGAATGTTTGAAACCGGAGTGTGCGTGACAGCTACGTTCACTAGTCACTGGCAACTTGCAGTCCACGTCCTTCCTGCTCTCCTTGTACATATTGTCCCAATGATTAACGCTCATTGCTTCACATCCTGCACCTTTCCATTTTGTTGCCCTGACAATGCTGGCACAGCCTTTGTAGCCTCACCCCCACCGCCAGTGGCTCAGTGCAGCAGATCAGCCATGAGGGTATCGACTGTCGGAAGGGGCTCAAGCGGGTCACTTGCTTTCTCCGGCTCCGAGCTCTTATGAGGTGTCAGGACAGGCAAGCGAAGGGTTGGAGCACATGGCCCCGTTTACGGAACAGGTTAAAAGAGAGAGAGAGAGAGAGAGGGGTGGAGAGGTTTAGGGAGGGAATTCCAGAGCTCAGGGCCCCCCCCAGGCAGCTGAAGGCACGGCCGCCAATGGTGGAGCGATGGGAATCGGGGGATGGACAAGAGGCCGGAATTGGAGGAGAGCAGAGATCTCGGAGGGTTGTAGGGGCTGGAGGAGGTTACAGAGATATGGAGGGGTGTAGAGGCTGGAGGAGGTTACAGAGATAGGGAGGGGTGTAGGGGTTGGAGGAGGTTACAGAGATAGGGAGGGGTGTAGGGGCTGGAGGAGGTTACAGAGATAGGGAGAGGTGTAGGGGCTGGGAGGAGGTTACAGAGATAGGGAGAGGTGTAGGGGCTGGAGGAGGTTACAGAGATAGGGAGGGGTGTAGGGGCTGGAGGAGGTTACAGAGATAGGGAGAGGTGTAGGGGCTGGGAGGAGGTTACAGAGATAGGGAGGGGTGTAGGGGCTGGAGGAGGTTACAGAGATAGGGAGGGGTTTCGGGGCTGGAGGAGGTTACAGAGATAGGGAGGGGTGTAGGGGCTGGAGGAAGTTACAGAGATAGGGAGTGTTGTAGGCGCTGGAGGAGGTTACAGAGATAGGGAGGGGTGTAGGGGCTGGAGGAGGTTACAGAGATAGGGAGGGGTGTAGGGGCTGGAGGAAGTTACAGAGATAGGGAGTGTTGTAGGCGCTGGAGGAGGTTACAGAGATAGGGAGGGGTGTAGGGGCTGGAGGAGGTTACAGAGATAGGGAGGGGTGTAGGGGCTGGAGGAGGTTACAGAGACAGGGAGAGCTGTAGGGGTTGGAGGAGGTTACAGAGATAGGGAGGGGTGTAGGGGCTGGAGGAGGTTACAGAGATAGGGAGGGGTGTAGGGGCTGGAGGAGGTTACAGAGATAGGGAGGGGTGTAGGGGCTGGAGGAGGTTACAGAGATAGGGAAGGGCGTAGGTGCTGGAGGAGGTTACAGAGATAGGGAGGGGTGTAGGGGCTGGAGGAGGTTACAGAGATAGGGACGGGTGTAGGGGTTGGAGGAGGTTACAGAGATAGGGAGGGATGTAGGGGCTGGAGGAGGTTACAGAGATAGGGCGGGGTGTAGGAGCTGG
This sequence comes from Isurus oxyrinchus, assembly GCA_026770705.1. Lineage (NCBI taxonomy): Eukaryota > Metazoa > Chordata > Chondrichthyes > Lamniformes > Lamnidae > Isurus > Isurus oxyrinchus. The sequence goes on from JANJGN010002176.1 coordinate 13,017, forward strand.
AGGAGGTTACAGAGATAGGGAGGGGTGTAGGAGCTGGAGGAGGTTACAGAGATAGGGAGGGGTGTAGGGGCTGGAGGAGGTTACAGAGACAGGGAGAGCTGTAGGGGTTGGAGGAGGTTACAGAGATAGGGAGGGGTATAGGGGCTGGAGGAATTTACAGAGATAGGGAGGGGTGTAGGAGGTTACAGAGATAGGGAGGGGTGTAGAGGCTGGAGGAAGTTACAGAGATAGGGAGGGGTATAGGGGCTGGAGGAGGTTACAGAGATAGGGAGGGGTGTAGGGGCTGGAGGAGGTTACAGAGATAGGGAGGGGTGTAGGGGCTGGAGGAGGTTACAGAGATAGGGAGGGGTGTAGGGGCTGGAGGAGGTTACAGAGATAGGGAGGGGTGTAGGCGTTGATGGTCTGGGGGGTGTGAATGAGCCGAGGAACAGCGTGAGGGCTGATGGGGGGGTTCCGGGGTTGGGGGGACAGGACGGAGGTGGAAAAGGCACCGATGAGTTTTTCAGGTCAGAGAGATGAGGCCGGCGATGCGGATGAGGTCTGGCGGAGGGAGAGGGGATGACGGGCGGAAGGGCGGCTCAGGTCAGGCAGGACGGGCCTCGGCCCTGTGGCCTGCAGCCCCCGGCTCACGCTGCTCCCCCTCTGCTTCTCCTCAGGGAACGGCTACATTAACCAGAGGGCATCGCCGGGCCTCCTGTCCACCAGCAGCCTCCCGAAAGTGATGTCGCCCAAGTCACCGCCTCCTCCGGCCGCACAGCTGACCCATAGCAACAACCGAAAGCCGGACCTGCGGGTCATCACCTCACAGAGCAAAGGGATGATGGGGTCTCTGGTGAGTAGAGGCTCCTGTCGGCATCCATCCCCGAGCAGCTGCTTCACTGGGGCCTAGGCCGGGAGGGGCAGGGTAAACCAGCGACCCGGTGAAGGAGGAAACAAGGTCACAGTGTGCTGGGTACGGTGTAGAGGGAGCTTTACTCTGTATCTAACCCCGTGCTGTACCTGTCCTGGGAGTGTCTGATGGGGACAGTGTAGAGGGAGCTTTACTCTGTATCTAACCCCGTGCTGTACCTGTCCTGGGAGTGTTTGATGGGGACAGTGTAGAGGGAGCTTTACTCTGTATCTAACCCCGTGCTATACCTGTCCTGGGAGTGTTTGATGGGGACAGTGTAGAGGGAGCTTTACTCTGTATCTAACCCCGTGCTGTACCTGTCCTGGGAGTGTTTGATGGGGACGGTGTAGAGGGAGATTTACTCTGTATCTAACCCCGTGCTGTACCTGTCCTGGGAGTGTTTGATGGGGACAGTGTAGAGGGAGCTTTACTCTGTATCTAACCCCGTGCTATACCTGTCCTGGGAGTGTTTGATGGGGACAGTGTAGAATGTGTTAACTAACCGTCACTTGCGTGGCGATGAAACCGATAGATGTTTGATGGCAAAGGGACAATAGTTGGAGGCTGTGTTCCCTTTGTTGGCTACTAACTGTGTGTGTCTCCTACTCCCTCATGCTGTCAGACAGAGGAAGACCTGCAAATGGTGAGTGCTGAATGAGGGACAGTGATACATTCCCAGCAATGGAGTCCCAGTAACATCAGGGCTTTCCCTCTCTTCCTAAGCCATGCGGCTCGTTCTCTCTCCTCTGAGTAAGAAAGTCGTGATTCCAGTACCCCCCCCAAGAGGTCAGGACGCCATTGTCAGGTTGGCATTCCCGGTGTCAGTACTGAGGGAGTGCCGCACTGTCGGAGGGTCAGTACGGAGGGAGTGCTGCACTGTCGGAGGGTCAGTATGGAGGGAGTGCCGCACTGTCGGAGGGTCAGTACTGAGGGAGCGCCGCACTGTCAGTGAGTTAGTACTGATGGAGTGCCGCACTGTCGGAGGGTCAGTGCTGAGGGAGTGCCGCACTGTCGGAGGGTCAGTGCTGGGGGAGTGCCGCACTGTCGGAGGGTCAGTGCTGAGGGAGCGCCGCACTGTCGGAGGGTCAGTACTGAGGGAGCGCCGCACTGTCGGAGGGTCATTACTGAGGGAGCGCCGCACTGTCGGAGGGTCAGTACTGAGGGAGCGCCGCACTGTCGGAGGGTCAGTACTGAGGGAGCGCCGCACTGTCGGAGGGTCAGTACTGAGGGAGTGCCGCACTGTCGGAGGGTCATTACTGAGGGAGCGCCGCACTCTCGGAGGGTCACTGCTGAGGGACTGCCGCACTGTCGGAGGGTCAGTACTGAGAGACTGCCGCACTGTTGGAGGGTCAGTACTGAGGGAGTGCCACACTGTCGGAGGGTCATTACTGAGGGACTGCCGCACTGTCGGAGGGTCAGTACTGAGGGAGCGCCGCACTGTCGGAAGGTCAGTACTGAGGGAGTGCCGCACTGTGGGAGGGTCAGTACTGAGGGAGTGCCGCACTGTCAGAGGGTCATTACTGAGGGAGTGCTGCACTGTCGGAGGGTCAGTACTGAGGGAGTGCCGCACTGTCGGAGGGTCAGTACTGAGGGGAGTGCCGCACTGTCAGAGGGTCAGTACTGAGGGAGTGCCGCACTGTTGGAGGTGCTATCATGAGACTTGAAACAATTCCCAACAGGTGGATGTGAATGATTGGGGGAAGGGCCGTTCGTGGGGATTTCCCTCCAATGTTGTGGGATAAATATTTACCCCTCAGTCAACGTCAGTGAAGAGAGTTAATGATCTGGATCGCTATCACATTGCTGTTGTGGGAGCTTGCTGCACACACACTGGCTGCCGCATTTCTTACATTACAACAGTGACCACTCCTTCAGTCAACTGTTGTGGTGCTGAGTCAAGGGCTTAACGTGGTGATGCTTTCTCTATTCTCGAATGAGAACAGAAAGTGCTGGGCACACTCAGCAGGGCTGGCAGCATCTGCGGAGAGAGAGATTGGCAGGCCATGGTTCCAGTCCCTTTTGCTCCTCTGTATTTTGCTTTCACGCGAAGTGTTTAGTTCAGCGTCACTTCCTCTTCCAGGAATGCCTGCCTTGAAGGATTATCACCTCCTTGCACAGCCGCTGCCAGACCTGCTGAGATTTTCCAGCATTTTCTCTCTCTATTTCAGATTTCCAGCGTCCTCAGTCTCTGGTGTTTACCCTCTCTTCACATAGTTAGCGTTGACCTTGTCTCCAAGATCTGCTCTGGACCCTCTTGTCCTGCTGTCGTCTATCCAATTCCGCTCTGAAGTGTTTAACCACACGGTGCCCCCCCCCCCCCCCCCCCCCCCCCCCTCCCCCCCCGCCGTGACTGGAGAGTCGGCACAACAAGAAAGGATGACCCGCATTTCTGTAGCGCCTGTCACCACCCTCAGCCTGTCCCAAAGTGCCTTGCAGCGAGTGAAACCTTTTAAAAATTTGCTGGTTGGACGTGGGCTTGGCTGGCCGGGCCCAGCGTTTATACCCCATCCCTAATTGCCCACCTTGAGAAGGGGGTGGGTGAGCTACCTCCTTGAGCCGCTGCAGGCCCCTGTGGTGTAGGTGCACCCACCGCGCTGTTAGGGAGGGAGTTCCAGGATTTTGACCCAGCGACAATGAAGGAACGGCCGATATATTTCCAAGTCAGGATGGTGAGGGGCTCGGAGGGGAACTTCCAGGTGGTGGTGTTCCCCATGTGCCTGCTGCCCTTGTCCTTCTAGATGGTAGAGGTCGTGGGTTTGGGAGCTGCTGCCCCTGGTTTAATTTATCCCCCTCCTGTCCGTAAATTTGGTGAGCGGCTTGGAGGGGAACTCGCAAGGGGGGGTGGGTGTTTCCACAGGTCTGCTCCCCGTGTCCTTCCCGGTGCACTTTTGGAAGTGCAGCCACTGCCGTATCGTTGGAAAAGGCAGCAGCTAATTCGCACACAGCAAGATCCCACAAAACAGCAATGTAATTATTACCCAGGCAATCTAGTTATTTAGCGATATTTATTGATAAATATTGACGTTGGTGGGGGGGAGCTACCCCCCCCCACCTCTCCCCCCCCCCGCTCCGCTTCCAATAGCGGCCGTGTGATCTTTTACACCCGCCCGAGAGGGCAGACGGGGCCCTCAGGTTAACGTCTCCTCGTTCAAGTTGCGCCTCTGACAGTGCAGCACTCTCTCAGCGACGACGCTGAGCCTTTTAGGCCTGGATTAGTGGGGCTCAGCTCTCTGGAGCGGGACTCGATCCCACAACCTTCTGGCTCCGACGAGCGAGAAGAGAGAGAGAGAGAGAGAGAGAGAGCGCTGCCACCCGTACAAGACGCTGGAGTCCAGTCTGTGCGTGCAAGCCTCCTGAAAAGCTGGGAGGCTACAGATAGCGGGCAAGAGTCACCTCCTCTCGCACGCTCCAAATCCATTCGGAGTGTCCCCTTTAACACACTCTCAGCTGAAGGAACAATGCTGCAATAAACATTCAGCCAGCAGGTGGCAGCTTAACACTTCGAGCTCAGTCACCCTCACTGACGTGTGAAAACAGTCTGTAAGCCACATCGCGTTTAACAACCCCCTGCCCGTGATATAGAGAAATTTCACAGCCCTCCCTGCAATGACGAGGATGTCCCGGTTAAACTTGATCCTGGTGCTGATCGTTGAGGGGAGGATACACTCCATCCAGGCCTCCAGGAAGAACTCCACTGCCCATCTCCAGGCCCTGCTTCACTTCGCCAAGGACGTCAGGAAGGAATTTCCCTGAGACCTCAGTTTGGTGTCAGCCGAAAGAGGGCATCTCCGACAGTGCGGCACTCCCTCAGTACTGACCCTCTGACAGTGCTGCCCTCCCTCAGTACTGACCCTCCGACACTGCGGCACTCCCTCAGTACTGACCCTCCGACAGTGCGGCACTCCCTCAGTACTGACCCTCTGACAGTGCTGCCCTCCCTCAGTACTGACCCTCCGACAGTGCTGCACTCCCTCAGTACTGACCCTCCGACAGTACGGCACTCCCTCAGTACTGACCCTCTGACAGTGCAGCACTCCCTCAGTACTGACCCTCTGACAGTGCAGCACTCCCTCAGTACTGACTCTCTGACAGTGCGGCGCTCCCTCCATACTAGCCCTCTGGCATGTAATGTATACTACAAAGTACTAAGAAATCACGGCACAGAAACAGGCCATTCGACCCTTCTGCCTCGTGCTGGTTTTTCCACTCCACACGAGCCTCCTCCCACCCCCTCTTCTCCCCCCATCACCATATCCTTCTATTCCTGTCTCCCTTGTGTGTTTATCCAGCTTCCCCACCTTCAATCCATCTCTGCGATTCACCTCGACCACTCCCTGTGGGAGTGAGTCCCACATTCTCCCCACTCCCCGTGGGAGCGAGTCCCACATTCTCCCCACTCCCCGTGGGAGCGAGTCCCACATTCTCCCCACTCCCTGTGGGCCACATTCTCCCCACTCCCCGTGGGAGCGAGTCCCACATTCTCCCCACTCCTGTGGGAGCGAGTCCCACATTCTCCCCACTCCCCGTGGGAGCGAGTCCCACATTCTCCCCACTCCCCGTGGGAGCGAGTCCCACATTCTCCCCACTCCCCGTGGGAGTGAGTCCCACATTCTCCCCACTCCCTGGGTAAAGATGTTTCTCCTGAATTCCCCATCGGGTTTATCAGTGACTGTCTCATGTCGATGGCCCCCCCTAGTACTGGCCTCCCTCCCCACCCTTCCCCCACCTTCCCACAAGTGGAAACATCTCTACGTCGACCCTACTGAGCCCCTTTCATAAATTTAAAGACCTCAATCAGGTCACCCCCTCAGCCTTCTCTTTTCTCGAGAAAAAGAGCCCCGGGCCTGTTCAGTCTTCACTGCTCGGTATAACCTCTGTGTTCTGCAGCCACTCTGGTTTAACCTTTTGTTTCACTTTCTCCCAATGCCTCTGTAACTTCCTCATAATAGACAGACTCCGAGGTTTGCTCAGAAGCTTCAAGGGTGGTCTGACCATTGTTCAGTGTGGCGCGCCGCTCTATAGGAAGGACGTGAGCACGTTGGAGAGAGTGCAGGAGAGGCTTATGAGAATGGTTTCCAGGGATGAGACGCTTCGGCTGTGAGGTTAGGTTGGGAGAGGCCGGGACTGTTCTCCTCGGAGAGAAGGCGGCTGAGAGGAGATTTGACAGAGATGCTCAAAATCCATGAGGGGGGCTGGGGCAGAGTAGGTAAGGGGGAAGGCTGTTCCCGCTCGTCAAAGGATCGAGAACGAGAGGGCACAGGTTTAAAGTGATTTGCAAAAGAAGCAGTTGTGAGGTGAGAAATAAACTTCTTCGCACAGCGAGTGGTTCGGGTCTGGAATGCGTTGCCCGGAAGTGTGGTGGAGGCAGGTTCAATCGAGGCATCCGAGAGGGGCGTTAGGTGATTATTTGAATAGAAACGATGTGCAGGGGGGGGTACGGGGAAAAGGCAGACAGGGCTATGGCGCTAGGTCCTAATGCTCAGCGCGGAGAGGCGGTGCTGACACGATGGGCTGAATGGCCTCCTCCTGTGCCGTTCGAATTCTGTGATTAGAAGCTTAACACCGGCGCCCTTGCTTTTTCGATTTGGTTTCTAATTCTGACCTCAGGACAGCCTTGTGTGGTCGGAGAATCCCACCCCACACCTCATGTCTGCCAGCGCCTGCGATGTGCTCCAAGCTGTGCGCCAACCCACCGGGTTCCCCCAGACTCCCGGCCCTTAATGCCGTCCACCTTGGTCCGATTTTCTCCCCCTCCACACCCGGCCTTTTGGGTTGTCCATTTCTTTGCTGGGGGCGCGCGGGGCAATTGTTTTGTTTTGACGGTTGTTTTTCGTCTCTCTGGCTTGCAGAGCACCCAGGAGCTGACCAGCTCCCAGGCCACGCAGTCACTGACCACCCCGGTGGTCTCGGTCGCCACGCCCAGCTTGCTGCCGCAGGGGCTACAGTACTCCGCCATGCACACGGCATACAACACAGGTGAGTGTGCGGGGGTCAGTAACTGTCGGGGTCACGTGGGCTTGTATCCCGGTATCCCGCAGGCGAGCCTGAGGACCGGGAAGCATTGATTCCCCTGCTGTTAAAGTCTTTGTTGAACCAACTCGTCGGGGCACACGCCAAGGCCAGTCCTGCCTGATCCGAGATTCACAGACGTGAGCCTCAAACCTCCGTAAAGGCTCTCTGCCTCGCTCTCCCCTCCTTAAAAACCGACCCTTCAAAGAAGCATAAGCAGATGGGGACAGGAGGAGGCCATTCAGCCCCTCGAGCCTATTCCACCGCTATTCAATGAGATCATGCCTGAGCTGAAACCTCCCACCTACCCACCTTCACCCCATATCCTTTAATACCTTTGCTCAGCAAAAATATATCAAGCTCAGATTTAAAATGAACGATGGTCGGTGCATCGATTGCTACTGACGGAAGGGGATGTCAAATCTCTACTGACCTTTGTGTGTCGGAATGTTTCCTAACATCATTCCTGAAAGGTCTGGTTCCCAAGTTTAGTCTCTGCCCCTGTTCCTCGACCCCACCCCCCGCAAAACCAGCAGGAATAGTTCCTCTCGATCTACCCTAACGGGTTCCCCTGATATCTTTATGTGGGAGATGGTGGTATAGTGGGTAATGTCACTGGGCTAGTAACCCAGAGGCCCAGGCTAATGCTCTGGGGGACGTGGGTTCAAATCCCACCACGGCAACCGGTGGAATTTAAATTCAATTAATAAAATCTGGAATTGAAAAGCGAGTCTCAGTGATGGGAATCATGGCAACCATCATGGATTGTCGTAAAAACCCCATCTGGTTCACTAATGCCCCTTTAGGGAAGGGAAATCTGCTGCCCTCACCCGGTCTGGTCCGAAATGTGACTCCAGACCCACAGCCATGTGGTTGAGTCTTAACTGCCCCTCTGAAATGGCCGAGCGAGGCCACTCAGTTCAAGGGGGCAATTAGGGACAGGCAGCAAAATGCTGGGCCTTGCCCGGCGACACCCCACATCCCTTGAAAGAATAAACATCCCCCCACCCCCCCCAATAACCTTTCAAATGCGGGGAATTTAACCCCAGCTTGTGTGTCATCTCTCCCGGTGAGTTTGGGTATCATTCCAGTAAAAACGACACTCTCTCCGAGCCCGTGTATCTTGTCGAAAGTGTTCACAGTAACTCAGGGTGCGGAAACTCTTAACCAGGAGTTTCTGCAGCCGGAGTCTGACTTCTACCTCCCCTTGTGTTCTGGTCCTTGAGGTATAAAGGCCATTCTCTGGACCTCTGACCTTAGTGATGCGATGAGCATGTGACTGAGCCCCTGGTCACCTGTGCTAATACCTCCCTCTGGGGCTCGGGGTCAAATTTTTGTCTGATTTTCGCTCCTGTGAGGCCTTTTTGCTGCGTGAAGGGTGCTATACAAATGCAGTTGCTGGCTGTTGTCGCCTGGGCATTCTCAGAAGAAGCAACAGTTGCCATGGATGCACCTGTAACTTGTCACGATGCCCCTGGCAGCAGCAGCTGCTTTAAAATGTGTTCACTCCATTCGCTGTGGGTTCTCTTTCAGACTATCAGCTCACCAGTGCCGATCTATCTGCTCTGCAATCGTTTAATTCACCTGGAGGGCTGTCGCTAGGCAACGTAACGACTTGGCAGCAGTTGGCCACCAGCGACACTTAGCAACCTCTTGTGAGTACAGGATTCATGCAGACTGGGGGTGTTGGTGCTGAGTGGAGGCGGGGGTTGGGGAAGAGACTGGCATCACTGGGCACACTGACACCAATAGGGAAACTGGCCACAGTGCTGCTTAATGGGGACAGTGTAGAGGGAGATTTACTCTGTATCTAACCCCGTGCTGTACCTGTCCTGGGAGTGTTTGATGGGGACAGTGTAGAGGGAGATTTACTCTGTATCTAACCCCGTGCTGTACCTGTCCTGGGAGTGTTTGATGGGGACAGTGTAGAGGGAGCTTTACTCTGTATCTAACCCCATACTGTACCTGTCCTGGGAGTGTTTGATGGGGACAGTGTAGAGGGAGCTTTACTCTGTATCTAACCCCATACTGTACCTGTCCTGGGAGTGTTTGATGGGGACAGTGTAGAGGGAGCTTTACTCTGTGTCTAACCCCGTGCTGAACCTGTCCTGGGAGTCTTTGATGGGGACAGTGTAGAGGGAGCTTTTACTCTGTGTCTAACCCCGTGCTGAACCTGTCCTGGGAGTCTTTGATGGGGACAGTGTAGAGGGAGATTTACTCTGTATCTAACCCCGTGCTGTACCTGTCCCTGGGAGTGTTTGACGGGGACAGTGTAGAGGGAGTTTTACTCTGTATCTAACCCCGTGCTGTACCTGTCCTGGGAGTGTTTGATGGGGACAGTGTAGAGGGATCTTTACTCTGTATCTAACCCTGTGCTGTACCTGTCCTGGGAGTGTTTGATGGGGACAGTGTAGAGGGAGCTTTACTCTGTATCTAACCCCGTGCTGTACCTGTCCTGGGAGTGTTTGATGGGGACAGTGTAGAGGGAGCTTTACTCTGTATCTATCCCGTGCTGTACCTGTCCTGGGAGTGTTTGATGGGGACGGTGTAGAGAGAGCTTTACTCTGTATGTAACCCCGTGCTGTAACCTGTCCTGGGAGTGTTTGATGGGGACAGTGTAGAGGAGCTTTACTCTGTATCTAACCCCCGTGCTGTACCTGTCCTGGGAGTGTTTGATGGGGACAGTGTAGAGGGAGCTTTACTCTGTATCTAACCCCGTGCTGTACCTGTCCTGGGAGTGTTTGATGGGGACAGTGTAGAGGGGAGCTTTACTCTGTATCTAACCCCGTGCTGTACCTGTCCTGGGAGTGTTTGATGGGGACAGTGCAGAGGGAGATTGTGACAGGCACCGTGTGGACCTAACCCTTTCTTTGCTTCCCTGACAGCCTTGGCCCCGGGAACCAGTTACCTCAGGTCTCCACGCTGACGGTGGGCAGCCAGGATGTGCATGTGAAGTCGGAGCCAGTCTCCCCGACCCGTGACCGCACCACCCCTCGGGCCTCCTGCAGCAGAACGCACCCCCAGGACACGGGCAGGTCGCCGGTGGACAGCCTGAGCAGCAACAGCAGCTCCTTCGAGGGGAGTGAGCGAGACGAGACGCGGGATTACATTGTGCCCATCGGGACCCATGAGGGTGGCAGGGGAGGAGGTGGAGAATCCCTCCGTCAAGCGGATGCGCATGGACACCTGGGTCACCTAACGGCGCTTTCTACCCCCTCCCCGCTACTGCCTCCTCTCCCCTCCCCCAACCCCCCCCCGCCCCTCCCTTCCCCCCCTTTCTCTCTCCCTGCGCACCCCCCCCCCCCCCACCACCACCACGCCCCGCACCCCCCAACCCCCTCCCCCCAGCTGCCCTCTGAAAGGTGGGGCTTTGCCCGAGAGAGGGAGGGAGAGAAGGGGCTGTAACTTTCACTGCTGCCCCGTGATGACAGGGAGGGTGAACAGCCCGAGATCCATCCCGACCCCAACACCCGTGTCCTTCACCCTAATGTAACCGCTGACGTCCAGGCCTTTTCACATGCCTCTTGTCTTCAACCAAGTGTTGCTGTCCTGATTCCACCCCCAGGTACCCCAGCCCCCCACTCCCCCACCCACCACCGACCCACCCCCAGGTACCCCAGCCCCCCACTCCCCCACCCACCACCCGACCCACCCCCCAGGTACCCCAGCCCCCCACTCCCCACCCACCACCGACCCACCCCCAGGTACCCCAGCCCCCCACTCCCCACGCCCACTGACACACCCCCAGGTACCCCAGCCCCCCCACTCCCCACTCCCACTGACCCACCCCCAGGTACCCCAGCCCCCCCACTCCCCACCCACCACCGACCCACCCCCAGGTACCCCCAGCCCCCCACTCCCCACTCCCACTGACCCACCCCCAGGTACCCCAGCCCCCCACTCCCCACCCACCGCCGACCCACCCCCAGGTACCCCAGCTCCCCCACTCCCCACTCCCACTGACCCACCCCCAGGTACCCCAGCCCCCCACTCCCCACTCCCACCGACCCACCCCCAGGTACCCCAGCCCCCACTCCCCACCCACCACCGACCCACCCCCAGGTACCCCAGCCCCCCACTCCCCACTCCCACCGACCCACCACCAGGTACCCCAGCCCCCCACTCCCCACCCACCAACGACCCACCCCCAGGTACCCCAGCCCCCCACTCCCCACCCACCACTGACCCACCCCCAGGTACCCCAGCCCCCCACTCCCCACTCCCACTGACCCACCCCCAGGTACTCCAGCCCCCCCACTCCCCACCCACCACCGACCCACCCCCAGGTACCCCAGCCCCCACTCCCCACTCCCACTGACCCACCCCCAGGTACCCCAGCCCCCCCACTCCCCACTCCCCACTGACCCACCCCCAGGTACCCCAGCCCCCCCACTCCCCACCCACCGCCGACCCACCCCCAGGTACCCCAGCCCCCCACTCCCCACTCCCACTGACCCACCCCCAGGTACCCCAGCCCCCCATTCCCCACCCACCACCGACCCACCCCCAGGTACCCCAGCCCCCCACTCCCCACTCCCACTGACACACCCCCAGGTACCCCAGCCCCCCACTCCCCACTCCCACCGACCCACCCCCAGGTACCCCAGCCCCCCACTCCCCACCCACCACCGACCCACCCCCCCGGTACCCCAGCCCCCCACTCCCCACTCCCACCGACCCACCCCCAGTACCCAGCCCCCCACTCCCCACCCCACCACCGACCCACCACCAGGTACCCCAGCCTCCCACTCCCCACTCCCACTGACCCACCCCCAGGTACCCCAGCCCCCACTCACCACCCCCCCACCGACCCACCCCCAGGTACCCCAGCCCCCCCACTCCCCACTCCCACCGACCCCACCACAGGTACCCCAGCCCCCCACTCCCCACCACCACCGACCCACCCCCAGGTACCCCAGCCCCCCACTCCCCACCGACCCACCCCCAGGTACCCCAGCCCCCCACTACCCACTCCCAGACCCAGCCCCAGGTACCCCAGCCCCCCACTCCCCACTCCCACTGACCCACCCCCAGGTACCCCAGCCCCCCACTCCCCACTCCCACTGACCCACCCCCAGTACCCAGCCCCCCACTCCCCACCCCACCACCGACCCACCACCAGGTACCCCAGCCTCCCACTCCCCCACTCCCCACTGACCCACCCCCAGGTACCCCAGCCCCCCACTCACCACCCCCCCACCGACCCACCCCCAGGTACCCCAGCCCCCCCACTCCCCACTCCCACCGACCCACCACCAGGTACCCCAGCCCCCCACTCCCCACCCACCACCGACCCACCCCCAGGTACCCCAGCCCCCCACTCCCCACCGACCCACCCCCAGGTACCCCAGCCCCCCACTACCCACTCCCAGACCCAGCCCCAGGTACCCCAGCCCCCCACTCCCCACTCCCACTGACCCACCCCCAGGTACCCCAGCCCCCCACTCCCCCACTCCCACTGACCCACCCCCAGGTACCCCCAGCCCCTCACTCCCCCACCCACCACCGACCCACCCCCAGGTACCCCAGCCCCACACTCCCCACCCACCACCGACCCACCCCCAGGTACCCCAGCCCCCCACTCCCCACCCACCGCCGACCCACCACCAGCTACCCCAGCCCCCCCACCTCCCCACCCACCACCGACCCACCACCAGGTACCCCAGCCCCCCACTCCCCACCCCCCCACCGACCCACCCCCAGGTACCCCCAGCCCTCCACTCCCCACTCCCACTGACCCACCCCCCAGGTACCCCAGCCCCCCACTCCCCACCCACCACTGACCCACCCCCAGATACCCCAGCCCCCCACTCTCCACCCACCACCGACCCACCCCCAGGTACCCCAGCCCCCACTCACCACCCCCCCACCGACCCACCCCCAGGTACCCCAGCCCCCCACTCCCCACTCCCACTGACCCACCCCCAGGTACCCCAGCCCCCCACTCCCCCACCCCCCCCACCGACCCACCCCCCAAGTACCCCAGCCCCCCACTCCCCACTCCCACTGACCCACCCCCAGGTACCCCAGCCCGTCCCTCTGGTTAGCCAATCGAACGGTGAGGGTGAGGGTGGGGGGGGGCGGTCATGAACGGAAAGTACTGGAAAAGACTCAGCGGGAGTGGGGGCCCCCGTGAAGAGAGGGACGAGAAGCTGGCGCCTCGAGCCGGAGCTGACCGCTGACCGACACCGGGACCGGGCCACCCCCCCCACCCCCCAACTTACACACGCAGGGACTGGACGTGCTCCTCCCCCCCCACCCCCACTCCTTCCCTCTCCCCCCCCCCCCCCACCGAACCCCGAACCCCGGGAAACTCAACCTCACCCGCCCACCGGCCAGCCGGCAGCTTGAACCGTCCCGGTCGCCGGCTGGACGCGGGTCACCCCTCTCCACCCAGACCCGTCCTTCTCCCTCCTGCCCCCTTGTCTCAGAGGGCGACCCCAGTGGCTCCCCCATGTGCGGCCGCTCGCTCAGCGGTGCTGTTGGCTCGGCTGACCCTCTGTGCCCAATCGGCGGGGTAAACCCCCACCTTCCCCCCCCCGCCCCGACCATAATGCGGCCTTGACCACCCCCCACCCCCTACCCCCCCCCCCCCCCCCCCCCCCCCCCCCCCCCCCCCCCCAGCCCCACCTCTCACTTCTGAAAGGAAGCAGGAGTCGGAGCAGGGGTGGGGGTGGGGGTGGGGCAGAGAGGGGCTGGTGGGTGAGGGGCGTGGGGGGGTGGTGACAGATGGATCAGTCTTTCTCGACGTAGACCCCCCCCGAGCGTTTGGGGGGGGGCGGGGTGCGTGGGTGGGAGGTCTTGCGGCCCAGTGGGTAGCGCCCCTGCCTCTGTGCCAGGAGCCTCCGGGGTTCCAGTCCCGCCTCTGGGCCTATCCCCTCCCCCCCCTCGGGAAGGCAGCACGGCCAAGCAGGCCGAGGATCGGCCCTGAGCCCCCCCCCCGCCCCCCCCCCCCCACCGACACAGGCCAGTGGGTGGGCGGTAAGGGTGGGAGAGGGTCCTGGCCCAGCCACCTGATGGACAGACAGCCGGGAACCTCGCCCGTCACTGACCCGCAGCTCCCGGACTGCAGCTCGCTGCGTGTAGCAGAGAGTGTTACCGCGGCCACTCAGCCCTCCCCGAGAGGGCCCCGTGAGACCCCAGCCCCTCCCTCCCTCCCCCCGTCATCCCCCACCCACCCCCCCCCAACAAAACCCTCCATTTAACCCTTGAGTGACCGCACCCGTAATCACAGCTGGGCCCAGACCGGCCGCCATTGTGGCCGTTGGTGTCCAGTAGAGGTCTCCCCTGGCCTTGGGGCGATGCTCCAGCCCTTGAGGTGACTCGGACACTCCCCTCTCTCCCCCCCCGCCACCCGGCCCGTCCACCCCCAGTGCCCCCCCCCCCCCAAGTAAAACAAGTGCGCTGACCACCCGCGCCCCCTCCCACAACCCACACCCCAATGCTGGAGGACCCTGGCCGATCGAGTCAATCCTCATCCTCCCCCACCCCATCCTCCCTCCCTCCCCCCCCCCCCCCCCCCTCACCACCTGCAGCCTCTCAACCACTGCTCAAAGGGGTGGCCCTTGCCCCACCCCCAACCCCCAACCTCCAAATCCGCCCCCTCCCCCTGCCTTTGGCCCCCACAACCCTCTGCCCCTGAACCCCCAAATCCACCCCTGCCCCTGAACCCCAAAATCCACCCCCTCCCCCTGCCCCTGAACCCCAAAATCCACCCCCTCCCCCCTGAACCCCCAAATCCACCCTGCCCCTGAACCCCAAATCCACTCCCTCCCCCTGCCCCTGAACCCCCAAATCCACCCCTCCCCCCTGCCCCCTGAACCCCCAAATCCACCCCTGCTCCCTGAAGCCCCCAAATCCACCCCCTCCCCTGACCCTGAACCCCTAAATCCACCCCCTCCCCCTGCCCCTGAACCCCCCCACCAAACCCCCAAATCCACCCCTCCCCCCTGCCCCCTGAACCCCCAAATCCTCCCCCTGCCCCCTGAACCCCCAAATCCACCCCCCTCCCCCACCTTTGACCCCCACAAACCCCAATCCCCAAATCCACCCCCTCCCCCTGCCCCCTGAACCCCCAAATCCATCCCCTCCCCCGCCTTTGATCCCCACACCCCCCGAATCCCCAAATCCATCCCCTCCCCTGCCTTTGAACCCCAACCTCCCTGCCCAATGAACCTCCAGATCCACCCCCCCTCCCCCCACCCCCTCCCGAGGGGGTCACAGTGGTTGGGGTGGGTGGAAGGGGGTTGGGTGAGCTGGGGGATGGGACTCGACCTGAGGCGGCGACGGGAGGTGGAGAAAAATAAAGGAATCAGGAGTTTGTTACCTACGCTGGCCGCACCTTCTCCCCCTCCCCCCCTCCCCACCCCACCCCAACAAACCCCCCCCACCCCCCCACGCGCACACACACACACACACACACACACACACACAACCCCACCCCCTGACGTGCTGAGCTCCTCACCCCACCTCCCCCCCACCCCCCCCACCCCCCTCCCCCAACGAGTATTTAAGTCATTCGGCTGGTCGGTGAAGCTGGTGAGTGAGTGTGTGAGTGTGCGTGGGTTTTTTTTAAAAGAGAGAAAGGAAAAGTGCACTCACGGGAAACTTGTACAGACTCTTATCGATTTATATAGAAAGGGCGAGAGAGAGAGAGAGAGAGAGAGAGAGAGACAGGCCGGCGGTATCTAGGACCCCCCTCACCCTCTCTGTGTCAGCAGGTGTGGGGGGGGTTAAACGGCGGGGGTGGGAGTGGGGAGGGGGCAACGGTCAAAGAGAGACACCCGTCATGGGTGGGTGGGTGGGTGGGGGAGGGGGTGGGGGGGGGGGGTGTTCAGCGGGGGGTGCGGACGGGCAGGGTGGGGAGGCGGAGGCGTTGGGAGAGGGGCAGAGGGGGAGAAAGGGCCTTGCGGGGGGGACAGTGGTCCCAGTGTGGAAACCCAGCTAATTTATTGCTTAGAATGTTTATGTTCTTTATAGGAGAGAGAGAGAGACAGACAGACGATTAATAATAATGCATGTCGATATATTTAAAAAGAAAATCACACGACAGGATTAAAGATTAAAACCTGAAACCTCTTGGGGTCGCTGTGGGAAGGGGCAGAGAAGAGTTATAGCTAATATATTTGTCTTCAGGGTAAATCTGCGCCGCGGAGTTTATTTGCTGTTTCGTTTCATTTTACCCTGAAGGGTTGTTGAATACAATAGAAATCGTGTATATTTTTCATAAGCGCGAGAATGCACTGATTGTGTCGTGGCCATGGGGCGGGGGGAGGGGTGCGAGGTGGGGGGCGGGCGGGGGGTGTGGTGTGGTGAAGCCCTTCCTACCCTGGCGTCAGAGTGTGACACCCCCCACCCCACCCGGGCGCCACCTCGGGCACTGCCGGCGAGGATCGTCTCGGGGGGGTGGGGGGTTCGAGAGAGGAAGCGAAGGCTACTTGGCAAGGTCAGGGGTGGTGAGAGTGGTCCCAGCTACTTTTATTTTGGGGGGGTGGGTGGTGGGGAGGGGGGGTAGGATGACCGCCGGGGTGCTCGGGACAATGTGGGACTTGGATAGGACCTTACTCACCTCGCCACCCCACCCCCACCCCCCCCACCCCCTCCCTCCGCCAGCCCCCCTCTCCCCGGTAAAGGAGGGTGGCGTCCTGCTTCTGCACAGAGAGGTCAAGGCCATGCCAGGAGACGTGGCCAAGGTGGGCACTGCGCCGACCGCAGCCAGGCCAGAAGGTCGGGGTGGGCACGGGACAGGCCAGGGCTCCCACGGCGGCACTCTGTCACACACACCACCCCCGGAGTCAGGTGGCGGCTGAGGTCCGAGCAAGAAATCCACACTGAATGCGCCCCGGTCCCGGCACTGAGGGAGCGCCGCACTGTCGGAGGGTCAGTACTGAGGGAGCGCCACACTGTCGGAGGGTCAGTACTGAGGGAGCGCCACACTGTCGGAGGGTCAGTACTGAGGGACTGCCGCACTGTCGGAGGGTCAGTACTGAGGGAGTGCCGCACTGTCGGAGGGTCAGTACTGAGGGAGTGCCGCACTGTCGGAGGGTCAGTACTGAGGGAGTGCCGCACTGTCGGAGGGTCAGTATTGAGGGAGCGCCGCACTGTCAGAGGGTCAGTACTGAGGGAGTGCCGCACTGTCGGAGGGTCAGTATTGAGGGAGCGCTGCACTGTCGGAGGGTCAGTACTGAGGGAGTGCTGCACTGTCAGAGGGTCAGTACTGAGGGAGTGCTGCACTGTCGGAGGGTCAGTACTGAGGGAGCGCCGCACTGTCGGAGGGTCAGTACTGAGGGAGCGCCGCACTGTCGGAGGGTCAGTACTGAGGGAGCGCCGCACTGTCGGAGGGTCAGTACTGAGGGAGCGCCGCACTGTCGGAGGGTCAGTACTGAGGGAGTGCTGCACTGTCGGAGGGTCAGTACTGAGGGAGCGCCGCGCTGTCGGAGGGTCAGTACTGAGGGAGTGCCGCACTGTCGAAGGTGCCATCTTTTAGGATGAGATATTAAACCGAGGCTCCCATCTGTCCTGTTGAGGTGTAATAGATCCCACGGACACTGTGTGAACCCCCCAGCTGGAACTTAACACCGAGAAGTGAGGCAGAATTTTGCGGCCTGTTTGATGCAGCGAGGCCGGAAGTGGTGGTGTGTAAAACGCGATGAGCCGTGCAGAAGTCCATTGACTCCGGCGGGAGCGTACTATCCCTCCTCCGTGAAACGCCGCCCCCGTCCTAAAGGCTCAGGCTTCTGCCTCTCCCCTCCCCGCCCCGACATGGGTCAGTCTGTGCAGGAGCGGCCGGGGCGCGTTGGTCACTGAAAGCAGCGCGCGGTCCACCCCGGCCTTCAATCCCACCTCCCGCGGGTCAAGGGGAGCGACCCTTGACCCCCCCCCGGCCCTGCGCCAACGCTGCCCTGGCCCCTCGCCCTGGGGAGGAGGCGCCTCGATACCGGGAGGGGCCTCCCACGCAGTTCAGTCGAATCCCACCCCCAACACAGTCGCCAAACAGTGGCCGGGGGGTGAGGGGTCGGGGGTGAGGGGGCGGGGTGGGGCCGGGGCTGAGGTTCAGGTGGGGCCAGCGGCGTCGGACCTTACCCCGGAGCGAGGCAGCTTGTGTCGACGGCCAGTTGGTCAGTCCGTCAGCTGGACCCCGGCGCCCACCACTGACCCCGTCCGTCTGTCCGTCCGTTTAACCCACCAAACGAATCTATATTTTTGTCAGTTTATTGAACGTTAACTGCGTGGCCTCAGCTTGACCACAGCTGGGCAAGATGGACGTCCGAGAGTATTGTGCGTCCTCCTCCCCCCTCCTCCCCACCCCCCCCCCCCCCCCCACACACGCCCCACCCCCACCCCCGGGACTGGAACCCGCCGAGTTAATCCGAGCGAACGGGACCCCAGAGCTGCCCCCCCCGGGAACTCTGCTGGGCGGTGGGGAGTGAGTGAGAGAGAGAGGGGGGCTCCGCAGCTTCGGAGGCCAATATAGCCTGTGGCTCAGGGCGATGGGATGGGATGGGACGGGGCCGGGGGTGCGCTGGGCAGGGTGCCCACCCTTTGGCCGACACGAGGGTCGGAGGGGAGGGGGGGGGTAGAAAGTGGAGGGGGTGGGGGTGGGGGGGGGGGGTAACGCACTGAAGTCTCCGGGCCTTGAACGTCCATCTCCGGGAGGGGGAGAGAGGAAAAAAGCTGGGCTGGGGGTGGTGGGGGGAGCTGGGGGCTGGGGGCGGGGGGGGGCGGTGGTGGCGGTAGCGTGCCAGCAACGACAGTCGGGCGCCAGCCGACGGGGCAAGCGGGGTTGGCTGCCCGATTGTGGCCGGCGGGGAGGTAGGGGCTCCCGCGAGGGAGGCCGATTGGCGGGGAGGGGAGCAGGAGGGTCAAGCGGCGGCGCTAGGCGGAGCCGGCAAAAAACCGCCCCCCTCCCCCACCTCCACCCCCGGTGCAGCCGTCGTTTCACCCGCCAGCCGCCGCTGCCTCCTCGCTCGCTCGCTGCTCCTTTCGATCGGCCGGCGGCTTGGCAGTGGGCATTTACACGGGGTGGGGAGTGGGTGGGGGTGGCATTTTCTCCCCACCCCCTCCCCACCCCGACCTCACCCCCCTTTCCCCCTTTATATCTTGTTCCCTTATCTTCTCTGTAAAGACAATCACTAATGTTGCAGAATGTTTTATTCTGATAGGGCAGCGTGAGTGAGTGAGTGTGCGTGCGTGTGTCAGTGAGTGTGTGTGCACGCGTGTGTGACATTGTTACTCTTCCCTCTGTGCTGTATGGTGATGCTTGTATATTACACACACACACACACACACACACACACACACAAATTAAATTGGAAGTTCAGTTGTGAACTCCACTATATTTGTTGTAAAGAAGTTTACTACTATTATTTTAAATACACATTTCTGATCAGATTGTCTGTCCTGTGTTAATTTATTGGTAGTATTGAGGAGGCGGGGGAGGCTGCAGAAGGATTTGGACAGGTTAGGAGAATGGGCTAAGAAGTGGCAGACGGAATACAACGTGGGGAAGTGTGAGGTGAGGCACTTTGGTAGGAAGAATAGAGGCATAGACTATTTTCTAAATGGGGAGAGAATTCAGAAATCTGGAGTGCAAAGGGACTTGGGAGTCCTAGTCCAGGATTCTCTTAAGGTTAACTTGCAGGATGAGTCGGTAGTTATGAAGCCAAATGCAATGTTGGCATTTATTTCGAGAGGACTAGAATATAAAAGCAGGGATGTGTTGCTGAGGCTTTATAAGGCTCTGGTCAGACCACATTTAGAATATTGTGAGCAATTTTGGGCCCCTTTTCTCAGGAAGGATGTGCTGGCCCTGGACACGGTCCAGAGGAGGTTCACAAGAACGATCCCAGGAATGAAAGGCTTAACATATGAGGAACGTTTGAGGATTCTGGGTCTATACTGGATGGAGTTTAGAAGGATGAGGGGGGATCTGATTGAAACTTACAGAATACTGAAAGGCCTGGATAGAGTGGACGTGGGGAAGATGTTTCCATTAGTAGGAGAGACTAGGACCCGAGGGCACAGCCTCAGAGTAAAGGGAAGACCTTTTAGAACAGAGATGAGGGGGAACTTCTTTAGCCAGAGAGTGGTGAATCTATGAAATTCATTGCCACAGAAGGCTGTGGAGGCCAGGTCATTGAGTGTATTTAAGACCGAGATAGATAGGTTCTTGATTGGTAAGGGGGTCAAAGGTTACGGGGAGAAGGTGGGAGAATGGGGTTGAGAAACTTATCAGCCATGATTGAATGGCGGAGCAGACTCGATGGGCCGAATGGCCTAATTTCCTGCTCCTTATGGTCTATCGTCCCCCTGGGCCTAACCTCCACCTCCCGCCACAGCCCTGCTCTCCGCTTTACAGAAAGGATGTCGAACTGCAGGAGGAGGAGCGCTCAGGATTCAGGACAACACCAGAACCACGAGGATATGAACTGTCAGGCACGACCTAAGAGGATGTGGTTGCACTGGAGGGGGTGCAGAGGAGATTCACCAGGTTGATGAAACATTTAAGTTAGGAAGACAGGTTTGGATAGACTTGGGTTGTTTTTGCTGGAGCAGAGAAGACTGAGGGGCGACCTGATCGAGGTGTACAAGATTATGAGGGGCACGGACAGGGTGGATAGGGAGCAGCTGTTCCCCTTAGTTGAAGGGTCAACCACGAGGGGACATAAGTTCAAGATGAGGGGCAGGAGATTTAGGGGGGATGTGAGGAAAAACTTTTTTACCCAGAGGGTGGTGACGGTCTGGAATGCGCTGCCTGGGAGGGTGGTGGAGGCGGGTTGCCTCACATCCTTTAAAAAGTACCTGGATGAGCACTTGGCACGTCATAACGTTCAAGGCTATGGGCCAAGTGCTGGTTAAATGGGATTAGGTAGGTAGGTCAGCTGTTTCTCATGTACCAGTGCAGACTCGATGGGCCGAAGGGCCTCTTCTGCCCTGTGTGATTCTGTGAACAGCCCAGGTTTCTTTCTCAAGAGAAAGGACGAGACTTAAACAGGAGCTCTCACTCCCCTCAAAGGTCAGGACTCAGGCTGAGCATCAACAAGTGAGAACAACCATGGACGCAATCTCCACTCTGTGCTGGGAGAACCTACCTCAGCCCTCCAGACAATGGTGCATACTGACCACACCAGCTGCTTAGTGGGGCCCTGTGGTCACGGAGCTCCCCTCGAGGCGGGGCTGGACTGCTGAGTGAATTCTTCCACACGCCTTTACTTTGTTCGAAAATACACTTTTGTTCATAAAATAGCGAAAGGGACGTTACAAAACATTTGAAATTGTCGAAACGCCGACACTCTCAACGTTCTGCACACGCCACCTCGAGGTGTTTCAATAGAGCTGCATTCACTATCTACCGCCAAGAGCAGGCTCCGAGTCCGAGGGGCTCCATACAGCGACCAGCCCCTCGGTGCACTGTGGCTGAAAGGTCTCAGGCTGCGCCCTACCCCTCCCCCCCCCCCCACCGCAAATGGTGCCTCCGCCGGTCCCTGCCCCGGGTTTTAGTGCAGCCCCTCAGCACGTGGTCCCGGACTTTGGAAGGTGCCGGTCCGCGACGCTTCAAGCCGGGAGACCCGCCGGTTGCGGGCAGAGTAAAGAGCGTCTATCACCGAGTTGCTGACCCTCCAAGCTGCTGTCGACCCCTCACTGCCTGCCACTGCCCCCACCCCCCCCCCCATTTCCCTCAACCCTTGGGAACAGCCCGAGGAGCACAGAGCCCTGCACGGGATGGATCTCGACAACAAACCCTTCCACGCAACTGCTTTCCTTGCAAAAAGGCGCTTCGCCCGTGAGGAACGTTACGTGTCAAAACGGCCATCCCTGGAATTGCAATAAAGCTGTCCGCCCGCCCTGCTGCACTCTTGAGGTGCTTCAGTGTCAAGGTAATGGTCACCTTCGATGTCAGCCACGCTGCCCAAGGGGTTCTGCCCAGCCCCTGGGCGCACTGGGGACGACCTTTTCCCCCAGTCACGCTTCCCCTGGCTGCAGCAGCGATGCCCTCGTGGGCCGTGGCTGTGTGACCCTTCCTGACCCTGGTCCCTATCACGTGACCGGGTCAACCGACTGGCATCGGGTCATCCGATGGGGTTTCCACCTCCGCCCCCCCCTCCCCCACCCATCAATCCCACCGTGGATACTGCAAGGCTGCCTGCGCGTGGTCGTTTCCGCTGCTCGGTGGGAGGGCGTTGGCGGGTCTCCAGGTGATGGATGTCACACCGGCATCTTGATAAGGCAGTTAGAAAGCCGTCTGCACACACGCACCCAGAGAAGCCCTGGTCCAGGAGAGCTGCTGTCGACAGCGTGTCTGGTGGCGGGGCCACCAGCCCCGGTGACATGTCCGGCCGTGCCTTTTGTGTGTGTGTGTCTCCCCGTTCAGTCTGCGTTTTCAAAACTCCCAGTGCGGTCCCCAGCGGTGGTGTCTTCGGTCAGCATTTCTCGCCTTCATCCCGACATCCTCTGCACTCCACGTTCCTCGCAGCCGGCGTTGAGCTCTGCACACTGACCCCTCCACAACTGGGTCACGTATCACTCACTCACACACACACACACACAGATACAAGATGGATTAAAAATGCCTAACAGGATAACAGAAACGCACAGAATGTCTCACGGGGGTGACCTGATCGAGGTCTTTAAAACCCCGAAAGGGTTTCGATAGGGTCGACAGAGAGAAGATGACTAGGGAGTCATCAATAAAAGATAGTTATTGATAAGCCCAATTGGGAATTCAGGAGAAAAATCTTTACCCAGAGAGTGGGGAGAATGTGGGACTCGCTCCCACGGGGAGAATGTGGGACTCGCTCCCACGGGGAGAATGTGGGACTCGCTCCCACAGGGAGAATGTGGGACTCGCTCCCACAGGGAGTGGGGAGAATGTGGGACTCGGTCCCGCGGGGAGTGGGGAGAATGTGGGACTCGCTCCCACGGGGAGTGGGGAGAATGTGGGACTCGCTCCCACGGGGAGTGGGGAGAATGTGGGACTCGCTCCCACGGGGAGAATGTGGGACTCGCTCCCACGGGGAGCGGGGAGAATGTGGGACTCGCTCCCACGGGGAGCGGGGAGAATGTGGGACTCGCTCCCACGGGGAGCGGGGAGAATGTGGGACTCGCTCCCAGGGGGAGTGGGGAGAATGTGGGACTGGCTCCCACGGGGAGCGGGGAGAATGTGGGACTGGCTCCCGCGGGGAGTGGGGAGAATGTGGGACTCGCTCCCACGGGGAGTGGGCAGAATGTGGGACTCGCTCCCACAGGGAGTGGGGGGAATGTGGGACTCATTCTCACGGGGAGTGGTCGTGGTAAATCACAGAGATGAATTGAAGGGGGTAAACTGGATAAACACAGGAAGGGAGAAAGGAACAGAAGGATATGCTGGTGGGGTGAGATGAAGAGGGGGATGGATGGTGTGGAGCACCAGCACTGGCCGAGTGAGCTGTTTCTTTTCATTCAATGTAATCCTGTGTAATTAGTAAAACATGAGGGATCCGGGTATCGGAGACGGTGAGGGATCCGGGTATCGGGAACGGCGAGGGATCCGGGTATCAGAGACGGTGAGGGATCCGGGTATCAGAGACGGTGAGGGATCTGGGCATCGGAGACGGCGAGGGATCCGGGTATCGGGGACGGCGAGGGATCCGGGTATCGGGGACGGCGAGGGATCCGGGTATCAGAGATGGTGAGGGATCTGGGTATCGGAGATGGTGAGGGATCCGGGTATCAGAGATGGTGAGGGATCTGGGTATCGGAGATGGTGAGGGATCCGGGTATCAGATGGTGAGGGATCTGGGTATTGGAGACGGTGAGGGATCAGGGTATCAGAGATGGTGAGGGATCCGGGAATCGGAGACGGTGAGGGATCCGGGTATCTGAGACAGGGATCTGGGTATCAGAGACGGTGAGGGATCCGGGTATCAGAGATGGCGAGGGATCTGGGTATCGGAGACGGTGAGGGATCCGGGTATCAGATGGTGAGGGATCTGGGTATTGGAGACGGTGAGGGATCAGGGTATCAGAGACAGTGAGGGATCCGGGAATCAGAGATGGTGAGGGATCCGGGTATCTGAGACAGGGATCTGGGTATCAGAGACGGTGAGGGATCCGGGTATCAGAGACGGCGAGGGATCCGGGTATCGGAGACGGCGAGGCATCCGGGTATCGGAGACGACGAGGGATCCGGGCATCGGAGACGACGAGGGATCCGGGCATCGGAGACGACGAGGGATCCGGGCATCGGAGACGACGAGGGATCCGGGTATCGGAGATGGTGAGGGATCCGGGTATCGGAGACAGGGATCTGGGTATCAGAGACGGTGAGGGATCCGGGTATCAGAGATGGCGAGTGATCCGGGTATTGGAGACGGCAAGGCATCCGGGTATCGGAGAAGGCGAGGGATCCGGGTATCAGAGACAGTGAGGGATCCGGGTATCGGAGACAGGGATCTGGGTATCAGAGATGGTGAGTGATCCGGGTATTGGAGACAGTGAGGGATTTGGGTATCAGAGATGACGAAGGATCAGGGTATCGGAGATGGTGAGGGATCCGTGTATCGGAGATGGTGAGGGATCCGGGTATCGGAGACGGTGAGGGATCCGGGTATCGGACTCGGTGAGGGATCCGGGTGTCGGAGACGGTGAGGGATCCGGGTATTGGAGACAGTGAGGGATCCGGGTATCAGAGATGGTGAGAGATCCGGGTGACAGAGACAGGGCTCCAGATATCAGGGAGGGTGAGGGATCCGGGTATCAGAGACGGTGAGGGATCCGGGTATCGGGGACGGCGAGGGATCTGGGTATCAGAGATGGTGAGGGATCTGGGTATCGGAGATGGTGAGGGATCCGGGTATCAGAGATGGTGAGGGATCCGGGTATCAGAGATCGTGAGGGATCCGGGTATCGGGGACGGCGAGGGATCCGGGTATCAGAGATCGTGAGGGATCCGGGTATCGGGGACGGCGAGGGATCCGGGTATCGGGGACGGCGAGGGATCCGGGTATCGGGGACGGCGAAGGATCCGGGTATCGGAGATGGTGAGGGATCTGAGTATCAGAGACGGTGAGGGATCTGGGTATCAGAGACGGTGAGGGATCTGGGAATCGGAGACGGTGAGGGATCCGGGAATCGGAGATGGTGAGGGATCCGGGTATCAGAGACAGGGATCTGGGTATCGGAGACGGTGAGGGATCCGGGTATCAGAGATGGCGAGGGATCTGGGTATCGGAGATGGTGAGGGATCCGGGTATCAGATGGTGAGGGATCTGGGTATTGGAGACGGTGAGGGATCAGGGTATCAGAGATGGTGAGGGATCCGGGAATCGGAGATGGTGAGGGATCCGGGTATCTGAGACAGGGATCTGGGTATCAGAGACAGTGAGGGATCCGGGTATCAGAGATGGCGAGGGATCTGGGTATCGGAGACGGTGAGGGATCCGGGTATCAGATGGTGAGGGATCTGGGTATTGGAGACGGTGAGGGATCAGGGTATCAGAGACAGTGAGGGATCCGGGAATCAGAGACGGTGAGGGATCCGGGTATCTGAGACAGGGATCTGGGTATCAGAGACGGTGAGGGATCCGGGTATCAGAGACGGCGAGGGATCCGGGTATCGGAGACGGCGAGGATCCGGGTATCGGAGACGGCGAGGCATCAGGGTATCAGAGACGACGAGGGATCCGGGCATCAGAGACGACGAGGGATCCGGGTATCAGAGACAACGAGGGATCCGGGCATCAGAGACGACGAGGGATCCAGGCATCAGAGATGACGAGGAATCCAGGTATCAGAGACGGTGAGGGATCCGGGTATTGGAGACAGGGATCTGGGTATCAGAGACGGTGAGGGATTCGGGTATCAGAGATGGCGAGTGATCCGGATATTGGAGAAGGCAAGGCATCCGGGTATCGGAGACGGCGAGGGATCCGGGTATCAGAGACGGTGAGGGATCCGGGTATCGGAGACAGGGATCTGGGTATCAGAGATGGTGAGTGATCCGGGTATTGGAGACAGTGAGGGATTCGGGTATCAGAGATGACGAAGGATCAGGGTATCGGAGATGGTGAGGGATCCGTGTATCGGAGATGGTGAGGGATCCGTGTATCGGAGATGGTGAGGGATCCGGGTATCGGAGACGGTGAGGGATCCGGGTATCGGACTCGGTGAGGGATCCGGGTGTCGGAGACGGTGAGGGATCCGGGTATTGGAGACGGTGAGTGATCCGGGTATCGGAGACGGTGAGAGATCCGGGTGACAGAGACAGGGCTCCAAATATCAGGGAGGGTGAGGGATCCGGGTATCAGAGACGGTGAGGGATCCGGGTATCGGGGACGGCAAGGGATCTGGGTATCAGAGATGGTGAGGGATTTGGGTATCGGAGACGGTGAGGGATCCGGGTATCAGAGATGGTGAGGGATCCGGGTATCAGGGACGGCGAGGGATCCGGGTATCGGGGACGGCGAGGGATCCGGGTATCGGAGATGGTGAGGGATCCGGGTATCGAAGACAGTGAGGGATCCGGGTATCAGATGGTGAGGGATCTGGGTATCGGAGACGGTGAGGGATCTGGGTATCAGAGACGGTGAGGGATCCGGGTATCGGGGACGGCGAGGGATCTGGGTATCAGAGATGGTGAGGGATCTGGGTATCGGAGATGGTGAGGGATCCGGGTATCGGAGATGATGAGGGATCCGGGTATCAGAGATGGTGAGGGATCCGGGTATCAGAGATCATGAGGGATCCGGGTATCAGGGACGGCGAGGGATCCGGGTATCGGGGACGGCGAGGGATCCGGGTATCGGGGACGGCGAGGGATCCGGGTATCGGAGATGGTGAGGGATCTGGGTATCGGAGACGGTGAGGGATCCGCGTATCAGATGGTGAGGGATCTGGGTATCGAAGACATGAGGGATCTGGGTATCAGAGACGGTGAGGGATCTGGGTATCAGAGACGGTGAGAGATCTGGGAATCGGAGACGGTGAGGGATCTGGGAATCGGAGACGGTGAGGGATCCGGGAATCGGAGACGGTGAGGGATCCGGGTATCAGAGACAGGGATCTGGGTATCGGAGACGGTGAGGGATCCGGGTATCAGAGATGGCAAGGGATCCGGGTATCGGAGACGGCGAGGCATCTGGGTATCGGAGACGGTGAGGGTTCCGGGTATCGGAGACAGGGATCTGGGTATCAGAGACGGTGAGGGATTTGGGTATCAGAGATGGCAAGGCATCCGGGTATTGGAGACGGCAAGGCATCCGGGTATCGGAGACGGCGAGGGATCCGGGTATCAGAGACGGCGAGGGATCCGGGTATCGGAGACGGCGAGGCATCAGGGTATCGGAGACGACGAGGGATCCGGGCATCAGAGACGACGAGGGATCCGGGCATCAGAGACAACGAGGGATCCGGGCATCAGAGACGACGAGGGATCCGGGCATCAGAGACGACGAGGAATCCGGGTATCAGAGACGGTGAGGGATCCGGGTATCGGAGACAGGGATCTGGGTATCAGAGACGGTGAGGGATTCGGGTATCAGAGATGGCGAGTGATCCGGGTATTGGAGAAGGCAAGGCATCCGGGTATCGGAGACGGCGAGGGATCCGGGTATCAGAGACGGTGAGGGATCCGGGTATCGGAGACAGGGATCTGGGTATCAGAGATGGTGAGTGATCCGGGTATTGGAGACAGTGAGGGATTCGGGTATCAGAGATGACGAAGAATCAGGGTATCGCAGATGGTGAGGGATCCGTGTATCGGAGATGGTGAGGGATCCGTGTATCGGAGATGGTGAGGGATCCGGGTATCGGAGACGGTGAGGGATCCGGGTATCGGACTCGGTGAGGGATCCGGGTGTCGGAGACGGTGAGGGATCCGGGTATTGGAGACGGTGAGGGATCCGGGTATCGGAGACGGTGAGAGATCTGGGTATCGGAGACAGGGATCTGGGTATCAGAGATGGTGAGTGATCCAGTATTGGAGACGGTGAGGGATCCGGGTATCAGAGATGACGAAGGATCAGGGTGTCGGAGATGGCGAGTGATCCGGGTATCGGAGACGGCGAGGCATCTGGGTATCGGAGACGACGAGGGATCCGGGTATCAGAGACGACGAGGGATCCGGGTATCAGAGATCGTGAGGGATCCGGGTATCGGGGACGGCGAGGGATCCGGGTATCGGGGACGGCGAGGGATCCGGTTATCGGGGACGGCGAGGGATCCGGGTATCGGAGATGGTGAGGGATCTGAGTATCAGAGACGGTGAGGGATCTGGGTATCAGAGACGGTGAGGGATCCGGGAATCGGAGATGGTGAGGGATCCGGGTATCAGAGACAGGGATCTGGGTATCGGAGACGGTGAGGGATCCGGGTATCAGAGATGGCGAGGGATCTGGGTATCGGAGATGGTGAGGCATCCGGGTATCAGATGGTGAGGGATCTGGGTCTTGGAGACGGTGAGGGATCAGGGTATCAGAGATGGTGAGGGATCCGGGAATCGGAGACGGTGTGGGATCCGGGTATCTGAGACAGGGATCTGGGTATCAGAGACAGTGAGGGATCCGGGTATCAGAGATGGCGAGGGATCTGGGTATCGGAGACGGTGAGGGATCCGGGTATCAGATGGTGAGGGATCTGGGTATTGGAGACGGTGAGGGATCAGGGTATCAGAGACAGTGAGGGATCCGGGAATCAGAGACGGTGAGGGATCCGGGAATCTGAGACAGGGATCTGGGTATCAGAGACGGTGAGGGATCCGGGTATCAGAGACGGCGAGGGATCCGGGAATCGGAGACGGCGAGGGATCCGGGTATCGGAGACGGCGAGGCATCAGGGTATCGGAGACGACGAGGGATCCGGGCATCAGAGACGACGAGGGATCCGGGCATCAGAGACGACGAGGGATCCGGGCATCAGAGACAACGAGGGATCCGGGCATCAGAGACGACGAGGGATCCGGGCATCAGAGACGACAAGGAATCCGGGTTTCAGAGACGGTGAGGGATCCGGGTATCGGAGACAGGGATCTGGGTATCAGAGACGGTGAGGGATTCGGGTATCAGAGATGGCGAGTGATCCGGGTATTGGAGAAGGCAAGGCATCCGGGTATCGGAGACGGCGAGGGATCCGGGTATCAGAGACGGTGAGGGATCCGGGTATCGGAGACAGGGATCTGGGTATCAGAGATGGTGAGTGATCCGGGTATTGGAGACAGTGAGGGATTCGGGTATCAGAGATGATGAAGGATCAGGGTATCGGAGATGGTGAGGGATCCGGGTATCGGACTCGGTGAGGGATCCGGGTGTCGGAGACGGTGAGGGATCCGGGTATTGGAGACGGTGAGTGATCCGGGTATCGGAGATGGTGAGAGATCCGGGTGACAGAGACAGGGCTCCAAATATCAGGGAGGGTGAGGGATCCGGGTATCAGAGACGGTGAGGGATCCGGGTATCGGGGACGGCAAGGGATCTGGGTATCAGAGATGGTGAGGGATTTGGGTATCGGAGAAGGTGAGGGATCTGGGTATCAGAGACGGTGAGGGATCCGGGTATCGGGGACGGCGAGGGATCTGGGTATCAGAGATTGTGAGGGATCTGGGTATCGGAGATGGTGAGGGATCCGGGTATCAGAGATGGTGAGGGATCCGGGTATCAGAGATCATGAGGGATCCGGGTATCAGGGACGGCGAGGGATCCGGGTATCGGGGACGGTGAGGGATCCGGGTATCGGAGATGGTGAGGGATCCGGGTATCGAAGACAGTGAGGGATCCGGGTATCAGATGGTGAGGGATCTGGGTATCGGAGACGGTGAGGGATCTGGGTATCAGAGACGGTGAGGGATCCGGGTATCGGGGACGGCGAGGGATCTGGGTATCAGAGATGGTGAGGGATCTGGGTATCGGAGATGGTGAGGGATCCGGGTATCAGAGATGATGAGGGATCCGGGTATCAGAGATCATGAGGGATCCGGGTATCAGGGACGGCGAGGGATCCGGGTATCGGGGACGGCGAGGGATCCGGGTATCGGAGAGGGTGAGGGATCTGGGTATCGGAGATGGTGAGGGATCCGCGTATCAGATGGTGAGGGATCTGGGTATCGAAGACATGAGGGATCTGGGTATCAGAGACGGTGAGGGATCTGGGTATCAGAGACGGTGAGAGATCCGGGAATCGGAGACGTTGAGGGATCTGGGAATCGGAGACGGTGAGGGATCCGGGAATCGGAGACGGTGAGGGATCCGGGTATCAGAGACAGGGATCTGGGTATCGGAGACGGTGAGGGATCCGGGTATCAGAGATGGCAAGGGATCCGGGTATCGGAGACGGCGAGGCATCTGGGTATCGGAGACGGTGAGGGTTCCGGGTATCGGAGACAGGGATCTGGGTATCAGAGACGGTGAGGGATTTGGGTATCAGAGATGGCAAGTGATCCGGGTATTGGAGACGGCAAGGCATCCGGGTATCGGAGACGGCGAGGGATCCGGGTATCAGAGACGGTGAGGGATCTGGGTATCGGAGACAGGGATCTGGGTATCAGAGATGGTGAGTGATCCGGGTATTGGAGACGGTGAGGGATCCGGGTATCAGAGATGACGAAGGATCAGGGTGTCGGAGATGGCGAGTGATCCGGGTATCGGAGACGGCGAGGCATCTGGGTATCGGAGACGACGAGGGATCCGGGTATCAGAGATGACGAGGGATCCGGGTATCAGAGATCGTGAGGGATCCGGGTATCGGGGACGGCGAGGGATCCGGGTATCGGGGACGGCGAGGGATCCGGGTATCGGGGAAGGCGAGGGATCCGGGTATCGGAGATGGTGAGGGATCTGAGTATCAGAGACGGTGAGGGATCTGGGAATCGGAGACGGTGAGGGATCCGGGAATCGGAGATGGTGAGGGATCCGGGTATCAGAGACAGGGATCTGGGTATCGGAGACGGTGAGGGATCTGGGTATCAGAGATGGCGAGGGATCTGGGTATCGGAGATGGTGAGGGATCCGGGTATCAGATGGTGAGGGATCTGGGTATTGGAGACGGTGAGGGATCAGGGTATCAGAGACAGTGAGGGATCCGGGAATCAGAGACGGTGAGGGATCCGGGTATCTGAGACAGGGATCTGGGTATCAGAGACGGTGAGGGATCCGGGTATCAGAGACGGCGAGGGATCCGGGAATCGGAGACGGCGAGGGATCCGGGTATCGGAGACGGCGAGGCATCAGGGTATCGGAGACGACGAGGGATCCGGGCATCAGAGACGACGAGGGATCCGGGCATCAGAGACGACGAGGGATCCGGGCATCAGAGACGACGAGGGATCCGGGCATCAGAGACGACGAGGGATCCGGGCATCAGAGACGACGAGGAATCCGGGTTTCAGAGACGGTGAGGGATCCGGGTATCGGAGACAGGGATCTGGGTATCAGAGACGGTGAGGGATTTGGGTATCAGAGATGGCAAGTGATCCGGGTATTGGAGACGGCAAGGCATCCGGGTATCGGAGACGGCGAGGGATCCGGGTATCAGAGACGGCGAGGGATCCGGGTATCGGAGACAGCGAGGCATCAGGGTATCGGAGACGACGAGGGATCCGGGCATCAGAGACGACGAGGGATCTGGGCATCAGAGACGACGAGGGATCCGGGCATCAGAGACAACGAGGTATCCGGGCATCAGAGACGACGAGGGATCCGGGCATCAGAGACGACGAGGAATCCGGGTATCAGAGACGGTGAGGGATCCGGGTATCGGAGACAGGGATCTGGGTATCAGAGACGGTGAGGGATTCGGGTATCAGAGATGGCGAGTGATCCGGGTATTGGAGAAGGCAAGGCATCCGGGTATCGGAGACGGCGAGGGATCCGGGTATCAGAGACGGTGAGGGATCCGGGTATTGGAGACAGGGATCTGGGTATCAGAGATGGTGAGTGATCCGGGTATTGGAGACAATGAGGGATTCGGGTATCAGAGATGACGAAGGATCAGGGTATCGGAGATGGTGAGGGATCCGTGTATCGGAGATGGTGAGGGATCCGTGTATCGGAGATGGTGAGGGATCCGGGTATCGGAGACGGTGAGGGATCCGGGTATCGGACTCGGTGAGGGATCCGGGTGTCGGAGACGGTGAGGGATCCGGGTATTGGAGACGGTGAGGGATCCGGGTATCGGAGACGGTGAGAGATCCGGGTGACAGAGACAGGTCTCCAGATATCAGGGAGGGTGAGGGATCCGGGTATCAGAGACGGTGAGGGATCCGGGTATCGGGGACGGCAAGGGATCTGGGTATCAGAGATGGTGAGGGATCTGGGTATCGGAGACGGTGAGGGATCCGGGTATCAGAGATGGTGAGGGATCCGGGTATCAGGGACGGCGAGGGATCCGGGTATCGGGGACGGCGAGGGATCCGGGTATCGGAGATGGTGAGGGATCCGGGTATCGAAGACAGTGAGGGATCCGGGTATCAGATGGTGAGGGATCTGGGTATCGGAGACGGTGAGGGATCTGGGTATCAGAGACGGTGAGGGATCCGGGTATCGGGGACGGCGAGGGATCTGGGTATCAGAGATGGTGAGGGATCTGGGTATCGGAGATGGTGAGGGATCCGGGTATCAGAGATGGTGAGGGATCCGGGTATCAGAGATCATGAGGGATCCGGGTATCAGGGACGGCGAGGGATCCGGGTATCGGGGACGGCGAGGGATCCGGGTATCGGGGACGGCGAGGGATCCGGGTATCGGAGATGGTGAGGGATCTGGGTATCGGAGACGGTGAGGGATCCGCGTATCAGATGGTGAGGGATCTGGGTATCGAAGACATGAGGGATCTGGGTATCAGAGACGGTGAGGGATCTGGGTATCAGAGACGGTGAGAGATCTGGGAATCGGAGACGGTGAGGGATCTGGGAATCGGAGACGGTGAGGGATCCGGGAATCGGAGACGGTGAGGGATCCGGGTATCAGAGACAGGGATCTGGGTATCGGAGACGGTGAGGGATCCGGGTATCAGAGATGGCAAGGGATCCGGGTATCGGAGACGGCGAGGCATCTGGGTATCGGAGACGGTGAGGGTTCCGGGTATCGGAGACAGGGATCTGGGTATCAGAGACGGTGAGGGATTTGGGTATCAGAGATGGCAAGTGATCCGGGTATTGGAGACGGCAAGGCATCTGGGTATCGGAGACGGCGAGGGATCCGGGTATCAGAGACGGTGAGGGATCTGGGTATCGGAGACAGGGATCTGGGTATCAGAGATGGTGAGTGATCCGGGTATCAGAGACGACGAGGGATCCGGGTATCAGAGACGACGAGGGATCCGGGTATCAGAGACGACGAGGGATCCGGGTATCGGAGACGACGAGGGATCCGGGTATCAGAGACGACGAGGGATCCGGGTATCAGAGACGACGAGGGATCCGTGTATCAGAGACGACGAGGGATCCGGGTATCAGAGACGACGAGGGATCCGGGTATCAGAGACGACGAGGGATCCGGGTATCAGAGACGACGAGGGACCCGGGTATCAGAGACGGTGAGGGATCTGGGTATCAGAGACGGTGAGGGATCTGGGAATCGGAGACGGTGAGGGATCCGGGAATCGGAGATGGTGAGGGATCCGGGTATCAGAGACAGGGATCTGGGTATCGGAGACGGTGAGGGATCCGGGTATCAGAGATGGCGAGGGATCTGGGTATCGGAGATGGTGAGGCATCCGGGTATCAGATGGTGAGGGATCTGGGTCTTGGAGACGGTGAGGGATCAGGGTATCAGAGATGGTGAGGGATCCGGGAATCGGAGACGGTGTGGGATCCGGGTATCTGAGACAGGGATCTGGGTATCAGAGACAGTGAGGGATCCGGGTATCAGAGATGGCGAGGGATCTGGGTATCGGAGACGGTGAGGGATCCGGGTATCAGATGGTGAGGGATCTGGGTATTGGAGACGGTGAGGGATCAGGGTATCAGAGACAGTGAGGGATCCGGGAATCAGAGACGGTGAGGGATCCGGGAATCTGAGACAGGGATCTGGGTATCAGAGACGGTGAGGGATCCGGGTATCAGAGACGGCGAGGGATCCGGGAATCGGAGACGGCGAGGGATCCGGGTATCGGAGACGGCGAGGCATCAGGGTATCGGAGACGACGAGGGATCCGGGCATCAGAGACGACGAGGGATCCGGGCATCAGAGACGACGAGGGATCCGGGCATCAGAGACAACGAGGGATCTGGGCATCAGAGACGACGAGGGATCCGGGCATCAGAGACGACGAGGAATCCGGGTTTCAGAGACGGTGAGGGATCCGGGTATCGGAGACAGGGATCTGGGTATCAGAGACGGTGAGGGATTCGGGTATCAGAGATGGCGAGTGATCCGGGTATTGGAGAAGGCAAGGCATCCGGGTATCGGAGACGGCGAGGGATCCGGGTATCAGAGACGGTGAGGGATCCGGGTATCGGAGACAGGGATCTGGGTATCAGAGATGGTGAGTGATCCGGGTATTGGAGACAGTGAGGGATTCGGGTATCAGAGATGACGAAGGATCAGGGTATCGGAGATGGTGAGGGATCCGGGTATCGGACTCGGTGAGGGATCCGGGTGTCGGAGACGGTGAGGGATCCGGGTATTGGAGACGGTGAGTGATCCGGGTATCGGAGATGGTGAGAGATCCGGGTGACAGAGACAGGGCTCCAAATATCAGGGAGGGTGAGGGATCCGGGTATCAGAGACGGTGAGGGATCCGGGTATCGGGGACGGCAAGGGATCTGGGTATCAGAGATGGTGAGGGATTTGGGTATCGGAGAAGGTGAGGGATCTGGGTATCAGAGACGGTGAGGGATCCGGGTATCGGGGACGGCGAGGGATCTGGGTATCAGAGATGGTGAGGGATCTGGGTATTGGAGATGGTGAGGGATCCGGGTATCAGAGATGGTGAGGGATCCGGGTATCAGAGATCATGAGGGATCCGGGTATCAGGGACGGCGAGGGATCCGGGTATCGGGGACGGTGAGGGATCCGGGTATCGGAGATGGTGAGGGATCCGGGTATCGAAGACAGTGAGGGATCCGGGTATCAGATGGTGAGGGATCTGGGTATCGGAGACGGTGAGGGATCTGGGTATCAGAGACGGTGAGGGATCCGGGTATCGGGGACGGCGAGGGATCTGGGTATCAGAGATGGTGAGGGATCTGGGTATCGGAGATGGTGAGGGATCCGGGTATCAGAGATGATGAGGGATCCGGGTATCAGAGATCATGAGGGATCCGGGTATCAGGGACGGCGAGGGATCCGGGTATCGGGGACGTCGAGGGATCCGGGTATCGGAGAGGGTGAGGGATCTGGGTATCGGAGACGGTGAGGGATCCGCGTATCAGATGGTGAGGGATCTGGGTATCGAAGACATGAGGGATCTGGGTATCAGAGACGGTGAGGGATCTGGGTATCAGAGACGGTGAGAGATCCGGGAATCGGAGACGTTGAGGGATCTGGGAATCGGAGACGGTGAGGGATCCGGGAATCGGAGACGGTGAGGGATCCGGGTATCAGAGACAGGGATCTGGGTATCGGAGACGGTGAGGGATCCGGGTATCAGAGATGGCAAGGGATCCGGGTATCGGAGACGGCGAGGCATCTGGGTATCGGAGACGGTGAGGGATCCGGGAATCGGAGACGGTGAGGGATCCGGGTATCAGAGACAGGGATCTGGGTATCGGAGACGGTGAGGGATCCGGGTATCAGAGATGGCAAGGGATCCGGGTATCGGAGACGGCGAGGCATCTGGGTATCGGAGACGGTGAGGGTTCCGGGTATCGGAGACAGGGATCTGGGTATCAGAGACGGTGAGGGATTTGGGTATCAGAGATGGCAAGTGATCCGGGTATTGGAGACGGCAAGGCATCTGGGTATCGGAGACGGCGAGGGATCCGGGTATCAGAGACGGTGAGGGATCTGGGTATCGGAGACAGGGATCTGGGTATCAGAGATGGTGAGTGATCCGGGTATCAGAGACGACGAGGGATCCGGGTATCAGAGACGACGAGGGATCCGGGTATCAGAGACGACGAGGGATCCGGGTATCGGAGACGACGAGGGATCCGGGTATCAGAGACGACGAGGGATCCGGGTATCAGAGACGACGAGGGATCCGTGTATCAGAGACGACGAGGGATCCGGGTATCAGAGACGACGAGGGATCCGGGTATCAGAGACGACGAGGGATCCGGGTATCAGAGACGACGAGGGACCCGGGTATCAGAGACGGTGAGGGATCTGGGTATCAGAGACGGTGAGGGATCTGGGAATCGGAGACGGTGAGGGATCCGGGAATCGGAGATGGTGAGGGATCCGGGTATCAGAGACAGGGATCTGGGTATCGGAGACGGTGAGGGATCCGGGTATCAGAGATGGCGAGGGATCTGGGTATCGGAGATGGTGAGGCATCCGGGTATCAGATGGTGAGGGATCTGGGTCTTGGAGACGGTGAGGGATCAGGGTATCAGAGATGGTGAGGGATCCGGGAATCGGAGACGGTGTGGGATCCGGGTATCTGAGACAGGGATCTGGGTATCAGAGACAGTGAGGGATCCGGGTATCAGAGACGGTGAGGGATCCGGGTATCGGAGACAGGGATCTGGGTATCAGAGATGGTGAGTGATCCGGGTATTGGAGACGGTGAGGGATCCGGGTATCAGAGATGACGAAGGATCAGGGTGTCGGAGATGGCGAGTGATCCGGGTATCGGAGACGGCGAGGCATCTGGGTATCGGAGACGACGAGGGATCCGGGTATCAGAGATGACGAGGGATCCGGGTATCAGAGATCGTGAGGGATCCGGGTATCGGGGACGGCGAGGGATCCGGGTATCGGGGACGGCGAGGGATCCGGGTATCGGGGGCGGCGAGGGATCCGGGTATCGGAGATGGTGAGGGATCTGAGTATTAGAGACGGTGAGGGATCTGGGTATCAGAGACGGTGAGGGATCTGGGAATCGGAGATGGTGAGGGATCCGGGAATCGGAGATGGTGAGGGATCCGGGTATCAGAGACAGGGATCTGGGTATCGGAGACGGTGAGGGATCTGGGTATCAGAGATGGCGAGGGATCTGGGTATCGGAGATGGTGAGGGATCCGGGTATCAGATGGTGAGGGATCTGGGTATTGGAGACGGTGAGGGATCAGGGTATCAGAGACAGTGAGGGATCCGGGAATCAGAGACGGTGAGGGATCCGGGTATCTGAGACAGGGATCTGGGTATCAGAGACGGTGAGGGATCCGGGTATCAGAGACGGCGAGGGATCCGGGAATCGGAGACGGCGAGGGATCCGGGTATCGGAGACGGCGAGGCATCAGGGTATCGGAGACGACGAGGGATCCGGGCATCAGAGACGACGAGGGATCCGGGCATCAGAGACGACGAGGGATCCGGGCTTCAGAGACAACGAGGGATCCGGGCATCAGAGACGACGAGGGATCCGGGCATCAGAGACGACGAGGAATCCGGGTTTCAGAGACGGTGAGGGATCCGGGTATCGGAGACAGGGATCTGGGTATCAGAGACGGTGAGGGATTTGGGTATCAGAGATGGCAAGTGATCCGGGTATTGGAGACGGCAAGGCATCCGGGTATCGGAGACGGCGAGGGATCCGGGTATCAGAGACGCCGAGGGATCCGGGTATCGGAGACAGCGAGGCATCAGGGTATCGGAGACGACGAGGGATCCGGGCATCAGAGACGACGAGGGATCTGGGCATCAGAGACGACGAGGGATCCGGGCATCAGAGACAACGAGGTATCCGGGCATCAGAGACGACGAGGGATCCGGGCATCAGAGACGACGAGGAATCCGGGTATCAGAGACGGTGAGGGATCCGGGTATCGGAGACAGGGATCTGGGTATCAGAGACGGTGAGGGATTCGGGTATCAGAGATGGCGAGTGATCCGGGTATTGGAGAAGGCAAGGCATCCGGGTATCGGAGACGGCGAGGGATCCGGGTATCAGAGACGGTGAGGGATCCGGGTATCGGAGACAGGGATCTGGGTATCAGAGATGGTGAGTGATCCGGGTATTGGAGACAATGAGGGATTCGGGTATCAGAGATGACGAAGGATCAGGGTATCGGAGATGGTGAGGGATCCGTGTATCGGAGATGGTGAGGGATCCGTGTATCGGAGATGGTGAGGGATCCGGGTATCGGAGACGGTGAGGGATCCGGGTATCGGACTCGGTGAGGGATCCGGGTGTCGGAGACGGTGAGGGATCCGGGTATTGGAGACGGTGAGGGATCCGGGTATCGGAGACGGTGAGAGATCCGGGTGACAGAGACAGGTCTCCAGATATCAGGGAGGGTGAGGGATCCGGGTATCAGAGACGGTGAGGGATCCGGGTATCGGGGACGGCAAGGGATCTGGGTATCAGAGATGGTGAGGGATCTGGGTATCGGAGACGGTGAGGGATCCGGGTATCAGAGATGGTGAGGGATCCGGGTATCAGGGACGGCGAGGGATCCGGGTATCGGGGACGGCGAGGGATCCGGGTATCGGAGATGGTGAGGGATCCGGGTATCGAAGACAGTGAGGGATCCGGGTATCAGATGGTGAGGGATCTGGGTATCGGAGACGGTGAGGGATCTGGGTATCAGAGACGGTGAGGGATCCGGGTATCGGGGACGGCGAGGGATCTGGGTATCAGAGATGGTGAGGGATCTGGGTATCGGAGATGGTGAGGGATCCGGGTATCAGAGATGGTGAGGGATCCGGGTATCAGAGATCATGAGGGATCCGGGTATCAGGGACGGCGAGGGATCCGGGTATCGGGGACGGCGAGGGATCCGGGTATCGGGGACGGCGAGGGATCCGGGTATCGGAGATGGTGAGAGATCTGGGTATCGGAGACGGTGAGGGATCCGCGTATCAGATGGTGAGGGATCTGGGTATCGAAGACATGAGGGATCTGGGTATCAGAGACGGTGAGGGATCTGGGTATCAGAGACGGTGAGAGATCTGGGAATCGGAGACGGTGAGGGATCTGGGAATCGGAGACGGTGAGGGATCCGGGAATCGGAGACGGTGAGGGATCCGGGTATCAGAGACAGGGATCTGGGTATCGGAGACGGTGAGGGATCCGGGTATCAGAGATGGCAAGGGATCCGGGTATCGGAGACGGCGAGGCATCTGGGTATCGGAGACGGTGAGGGTTCCGGGTATCGGAGACAGGGATCTGGGTATCAGAGACGGTGAGGGATTTGGGTATCAGAGATGGCAAGTGATCCGGGTATTGGAGACGGCAAGGCATCTGGGTATCGGAGACGGCGAGGGATCCGGGTATCAGAGACGGTGAGGGATCTGGGTATCGGAGACAGGGATCTGGGTATCAGAGATGGTGAGTGATCCGGGTATCAGAGACGACGAGGGATCCGGGTATCAGAGACGACGAGGGATCCGGGTATCAGAGACGACGAGGGATCCGGGTATCGGAGACGACGAGGGATCCGGGTATCAGAGACGACGAGGGATCCGGGTATCAGAGACGACGAGGGATCCGTGTATCAGAGACGACGAGGGATCCGGGTATCAGAGACGACGAGGGATCCGGGTATCAGAGACGACGAGGGATCCGGGTATCAGAGACGACGAGGGACCCGGGTATCAGAGACGGTGAGGGATCCGGGTATTAGAGATGGCGAGGGATCTGGGTATCGGAGATGGTGAGGGATCCGGGTATCAGATGGTGAGGGATCTGGGTATTGGAGACGGTGAGGGATCAGGGTATCAGAGATGGTGAGGGATCCGGGAATCGGAGACGGTGAGGGATCCGGGTATCTGAGACAGTGATCTGGGTATCAGAGACAGTGAGGGATCCGGGTATCAGAGATGGCGAGGGATCTGGGTATCGGAGACGGTGAGGGATCCGGGTATCAGATGGTGAGGGATCTTGGTATTGGAGACGGTGAGGGATCAGGGTATCAGAGACAGTGAGGGATCCGGGAATCAGAGACGGTGAGGGATCCGGGTATCTGAGACAGGGATCTGGGTATCAGAGACGGTGAGGGATCCGGGTATCAGAGACGGCGAGGGATCCGGGTATCGGAGACGGCGAGGGATCCGGGTATCGGAGACGGCGAGGCATCAGGGTATCGGAGACGACGAGGGATCCGGGCATCAGAGACGACGAGGGATCCGGGCATCAGAGACGACGAGGGATCCGGGCATCAGAGACAACGAGGGATCCGGGCATCAGAGACGACGAGGGATACGAGGATCAGAGACGACGAGGAATCCGGGTATCAGAGACGGTGAGGGATCCGGGTATCGGAGACAGGGATCTGGGTATCAGAGACGGTGAGGGATTCGGGTATCAGAGATGGCGAGTGATCCGGATATTGGAGAAGGCAAGGCATCCGGGTATCGGAGACGGCGAGGGATCCGGGTATCAGAGACGGTGAGGGATCCGGGTATCGGAGACAGGGATCTGGGTATCAGAGATGGTGAGTGATCCGGGTATTGGAGACAGTGAGGGATTCGGGTATCAGAGATGACGAAGGATCAGGGTATCGGAGATGGTGAGGGATCCGTGTATCGGAGATGGTGAGGGATCCGTGTATCGGAGATGGTGAGGGATCCGGGTATCGGAGACGGTGAGGGATCCGGGTATCGGACTCGGTGAGGGATCCGGGTGTCGGAGACGATGAGGGATCCGGGTATTGGAGACGGTGAGTGATCCGGGTATCGGAGACGGTGAGAGATCCAGGTGACAGAGACAGGGCTCCAAATATCAGGGAGGGTGAGGGATCCGGGTATCAGAGACGGTGAGGGATCCGGGTATCGGGGACGGCAAGGGATCTGGGTATCAGAGACGGTGAGGGATCCGGGTATCAGAGACGGTGAGGGATCTGGGAATCGGAGACGGTGAGTGATCCGGGAATCGGAGATGGTGTGGGATCCGGGTATCAGAGACAGGGATCTGGGTATCGGAGACGGTGAGGGATCCGGGTATCAGAGATGGCGAGGGATCTGGGTATCGGAGATGGTGAGGGATCCGGGTATCAGATGGTGAGGGATCTGGGTATTGGAGACGGTGAGGGATCAGGGTATCAGAGATGCTGAGGGATCCGGGAATCGGAGACGGTGAGGGATCCGGGTATCTGGGACAGGGATCTGGGTATCAGAGACATTGAGGGATCCGGGTATCAGAGATGGCGAGGGATCTGGGTATCGGAGACGGTGAGGGATCCGGGTATCAGATGGTGAGGGATCTGGGTATTGGAGACGGTGAGGGATCAGGGTATCAGAGACAGTGAGGGATCCGGGAATCAGAGACGGTGAGGGATCCGGGTATCTGAGACAGGGATCTGGGTATCAGAGACGGTGAGGGATCCGGGTATCAGAGACGGCGAGGGATCCGGGTATCGGAGACGGCGAGGGATCCGGGTATCGGAGACGGCGAGGCATCAGGGTATCGGAGACGACGAGGGATCCGGGCATCAGAGACGACGAGGGATCCGGGCATCAGAGACGACGAGGGATCCGGGCATCAGAGACGACGAGGGATCCGGGCATCAGAGACAACGAGGGATCCGGGCATCAGAGACGACGAGGGATCTGGGCATCAGAGACGACGAGGAATCCGGGTTTCAGAGACGGTGAGGGATCCGGGTATCGGAGACAGGGATCTGGGTATCAGAGACGGTGAGGGATTCGGGTATCAGAGATGGCGAGTGATCCGGGTATTGGAGAAGGCAAGGCATCCGGGTATCGGAGACGGCGAGGGATCCGGGTATCAGAGACGGTGAGGGATCCGGGTATCGGAGACAGGGATCTGGGTATCAGAGACGGTGAGGGATTCGGGTATCAGAGATGGCTAGTGATCCGGGTATTGGAGAAGGCAAGGCATCCGGGTATCGGAGACGGCGAGGGATCCGGGTATCAGAGACGGTGAGGGATCCGGGTATCGGAGACAGGGATCTGGGTATCAGAGATGGTGAGTGATCCGGGTATTGGAGACAGTGAGGGATTCGGGTATCAGAGATGACGAAGGATCAGGGTATCAGAGATGGTGAGGGATCCGTGTATCGGAGATGGTGAGGGATCCGGGTGTCGGAGACGGTGAGGGATCTGAGTATTGGAGACGGTGAGGGATCCGGGTATCGGAGACGGTGAGAGATCCGGGTGACAGGGACAGGGCTCCAAATATCAGGGAGGGTGAGGGATCCGGGTATCAGAGACGGTGAGGGATCCGGGTATCGGGGACGGCAAGGGATCTGGGTATCAGAGATGGTGAGGGATTTGGGTATCGGAGACGGTGAGGGATCCGGATATCAGAGATGGTGAGGGATCCGGGTATCAGGGACGGCGAGGGATCCGGGTATCGGGGACGGCGAGGGATCCGGGTATCGGAGACGGCGAGGGATCCGGGTATCAGAGACGGTGAGGGATCCGGGTATCGGAGACAGGGATCTGGGTATCAGAGATGGTGAGTGATCCGGGTATTGGAGACAGTGAGGGTTTCGGGTATCAGAGATGACGAAGGATCAGGGTATCGGAGATGGTGAGGGATCCGTGTATCGGAGATGGTGAGGGATCCGTGTATCGGAGATGGTGAGGGATCCGGGTATCGGAGACGGTGAGGGATCTGGGTATCGGACTCGGTGAGGGATCCGGGTGTCGGAGACGGTGAGGGATCCGGGTATTGGAGACGGTGAGGGATCCGGGTATCGGAGACGGTGAGAGATCCGGGTGACAGAGACAGGGCTCCAGATATCAGGGAGGGTGAGGGATCCGGGTATCAGAGACGGTGAGGGATCCGGGTATCGGGGACGGCAAGGGATCTGGGTATCAGAGATGGTGAGGGATCCGGGTATCAGAGACGGTGAGGGATCTGGGAATCAGAGACAGTGAGTGATCCGGGAATCGGAGATGGTGAGGGATCCGGGTATCAGAGACAGGGATCTGGGTATCGGAGACGGTGAGGGATACGGGTATCAGAGATGGCGAGGGATCTGGGTATCGGAGATGGTGAGGGATCCGGGTATCAGATGGTGAGGGATCTGGGTATTGGAGACGGTGAGGGATCAGGGTATCAGAGATGCTGAGGGATCCGGGAATCGGAGACGGTGAGGGATCCGGGTATCTGGGACAGGGATCTGGGTATCAGAGACATTGAGGGATCCGGGTATCAGAGATGGCGAGGGATCTGGGTATCAGAGACGGTGAGGGATCCGGGTATCAGATGGTGAGGGATCTGGGTATTGGAGACGGTGAGGGATCAGGGTATCAGAGACAGTGAGGGATCCGGGAATCAGAGACGGTGAGGGATCCGGGTATCTGAGACAGGGATCTGGGTATCAGAGACGGTGAGGGATCCGGGTATCAGAGACGGCGAGGGATCCGGGTATCGGAGACGGCGAGGGATCCGGGCATCAGAGACAACGAGGGATCCGGGCATCAGAGACAACGAGGGATCCGGGCATCAGAGACGACGAGGGATCCGGGCATCAGAGACGACGAGGAATCCGGGTTTCAGAGACGGTGAGGGATCCGGGTATCGGAGACAGGGATCTGGGTATCAGAGACGGTGAGGGATTCGGGTATCAGAGATGGCGAGTGATCCGGGTATTGGAGAAGGCAAGGCATCCGGGTATCGGAGACGGCGAGGGATCCGGGTTTCAGAGACGGTGAGGGATCCGGGTATCGGAGACAGGGATCTGGGTATCAGAGACGGTGAGGGATTCGGGTATCAGAGATGGCGAGTGATCCGTGTATTGGAGAAGGCAAGGCATCCGGGTATCGGAGACGGCGAGGGATCCGGGTATCAGAGACGGTGAGGGATCCGGGTATCGGAGACAGGGATCTGGGTATCAGAGATGGTGAGTGATCCGGGTATTGGAGACAGTGAGGGATTCGGGTATCAGAGATGACGAAGGATCAGGGTATCGGAGATGGTGAGGGATCCGTGTATCGGAGATGGTGAGGGATCCGTGTATCGGAGATGGTGAGGGATCCGGGTATCAGAGACGGTGAGGGATCCGGGTATCGGACTCGGTGAGGGATCCGGGTGTCGGAGACGGTGAGGGATCTGAGTATTGGAGACGGTGAGTGATCCGGGTATCGGAGACGGTGAGAGATCCGGGTGACAGAGACAGGGCTCCAAATATCAGGGAGGGTGAGGGATCCGGGTATCGGGGACGGCAAGGGATCTGGGTATCAGAGATGGTGAGGGATTTGGGTATCGGAGACGGTGAGGGATCCGGGTATCAGAGATGGTGAGGGATCCGGGTATCAGGGACGGCGAGGGATCCGGGTATCGGGGACGGCGAGGGATCCGGGTATCGGAGATGGTGAGGGATCCGGGTATCGGAGACAGTGAGGGATCAGGGTATCAGATGGTGAGGGATCTGGGTATCGGAGACGGTGAGGGATCTGGGTATCAGAGACGGTGAGGGATCCGGGTATCGGGGACGGCGAGGGATCTGGGTATCAGAGATGGTGAGGGATCTGGGTATCGGAGATGGTGAGGGATCCGGGTATCAGAGATGGTGAGGGATCCGGGTATCAGAGATCATGAGGGATCCGGGTATCAGGGACGGCGAGGGATCCGGGTATCAGGGACGGCGAGGGATCCGGGTATCGGGGACGGCGAGGGATCCGGGTATCGGTGATGGTGAGGGATCTGGGTATCGGAGACGGTGAGGGATCCGCGTATCAGA
Organism: Isurus oxyrinchus; assembly: GCA_026770705.1. Taxonomy (NCBI): domain Eukaryota; kingdom Metazoa; phylum Chordata; class Chondrichthyes; order Lamniformes; family Lamnidae; genus Isurus; species Isurus oxyrinchus. The sequence goes on from JANJGN010002176.1 coordinate 57,581, forward strand.
TGGTGAGGGATCTGGGTATCGAAGACATGAGGGATCTGGGTATCAGAGACGGTGAGGGATCTGGGTATCAGAGACGGTGAGAGATCTGGGAATCGGAGACGGTGAGGGATCTGGGAATCGGAGACGGTGAGGGATCCGGGAATCGGAGACGGTGAGGGATCCGGGTATCAGAGACAGGGATCTGGGTATCGGAGACGGTGAGGGATCCGGGTATCAGAGATGGCAAGGGATCCGGGTATCGGAGACGGCGAGGCATCTGGGTATCAGAGACGGTGAGGGTTCCGGGTATCGGAGACAGGGATCTGGGTATCAGAGACGGTGAGGGATTTGGGTATCAGAGATGGCAAGTGATCTGGGTATTGGAGACGGCAAGGCATCCGGGTATCGGAGACGGCGAGGGATCCGGGTATCAGAGACGGCGAGGGATCCGGGTATCAGAGACGGCGAGGCATCAGGGTATCGGAGACGACGAGGGATCCGGGCATCAGAGACGACGAGGGATCCGGGCATCAGAGACGACGAGGGATCCGGGCATCAGAGACAACGAGGGATCCGGGCATCAGAGACGACGAGGGATCCGGGCATCAGAGACGACGAGGAATCCGGGTATCAGAGACGGTGAGGGATCCGGGTATCGGAGACAGGGATCTGGGTATCAGAGACGGTGAGGGATTCGGGTATCAGAGATGGCGAGTGATCCGGGTATTGGAGAAGGCAAGGCATCCGGGTATCGGAGACGGCGAGGGATCCGGGTATCAGAGACGGTGAGGGATCCGGGTATCGGAGACAGGGATCTGGGTATCAGAGATGGTGAGTGATCCGGGTATTGGAGACAGTGAGGGATTCGGGTATCAGAGATGACGAAGGATCAGGGTATCGGAGATGGTGAGGGATCCGTGTATCGGAGATGGTGAGGGATCCGTGTATCGGAGATGGTGAGGGATCCGGGTATCGGAGACGGTGAGGGATCCGGGTATCGGACTCGGTGAGGGATCCGGGTGTCGGAGATGGTGAGGGATCCGGGTATTGGAGACGGTGAGGGATCCGGGTATCGGAGACGGTGAGAGATCCGGGTGACAGAGACAGGGCTCCAGATATCAGGGAGGGTGAGGGATCCGGGTATCAGAGACGGTGAGGGATCCGGGTATCAGGGACGGCAACGGATCTGGGTATCAGAGATGGTGAGGGATCTGGGTATCGGAGACGGTGAGGGATCCGGGTATCAGAGATGGTGAGGGATCCGGGTATCAGGGACAGCGAGGGATCCGGGTATCGGGGACGGCGAGGGATCCGGGTATCGGAGATGGTGAGGGATCCGGGTATCGGAGACAGTGAGGGATCCGGGTATCAGATGGTGAAGGATCTGGGTATCGGAGACGGTGAGGGATCTGGGTATCAGAGACGGTGAGGGATCCGGGTATCGGGGACGGCGAGGGATCTGGGTATCAGAGATGGTGAGGGATCTGGGTATCGGAGATGGTGAGGGATCCGGGTATCAGAGATGGTGAGGGATCCGGGTATCAGAGATCATGAGGGATCTGGGTATCAGGGACGGCGAGGGATCCGGGTATCGGGGACGGCGAGGGATCCGGGTATCGGGGACGGCGAGTGATCCGGGTATCGGAGATGGTGAGGGATCTGGGTATCGGAGACGGTGAGGGATCCGCGTATCAGATGGTGAGGGATCTGGGTATCGAAGACATGAGGGATCTGGGTATCAGAGACGGTGAGGGATCTGGGTATCAGAGACGGTGAGAGATCTGGGAATCGGAGACGGTGAGGGATCTGGGAATCGGAGACGCTGAGGGATCCGGGAATCGGAGACGGTGAGGGATCCGGGTATCAGAGACAGGGATCTGGGTATCGGAGACGGTGAGGGATTTGGGTATCAGAGATGGCAAGTGATCCGGGTATTGGAGACGGCAAGGCATCCGGGTATCGGAGACGGCGAGGGATCCGGGTATCAGAGACGGTGAGGGATCTGGGTATCGGAGACAGGGATCTGGTTATCAGAGATGGTGAGTGATCCGGGTATTGGAGACGGTGAGGGATCCGGGTATCAGAGATGACGAAGGATCAGGGTGTCGGAGATGGCGAGTGATCCGGGTATCGGAGACGGCGAGGCATCTGGGTATCGGAGACGACGAGGGATCCGGGTATCAGAGACGACGAGGGATCCGGGTATCAGAGACGACGAGGGATCCGGGTATCAGAGACGACGAGGGATCCGGGTATCGGAGACGACGAGGGATCCGGGTATCGGAGACGACGAGGGATCCGGGTATCGGAGACGACGAGGGATCCGGGTATCGGAGACGACGAGGGATCCGGGTATCGGAGACGACGAGGGATTCGGGTATCGGAGACGACGAGGGATCCGGGTATCGGAGACGACGAGGGATCCGTGTATCGGAGACGACGAGGGATCCGGGTATCAGAGACGACGAGGGATCCGGGTATCAGAGACGACGAGGGATCCGGGTATCAGAGACGACGAGGGATCCGGGTATCAGAGACGACGAGGGATCCGGGTATCAGAGACGACGAGGGATCCGGGTATCAGAGACGACGAGGGATCCGGTTATCAGAGACGACGAGGGATCCGGGTATCAGAGACGACGAGGGATCCGGGTATCGGAGACGGCGAGGGATCCGGGTATCGGAGACGGTGAGGGATCCGGTTATCGGAGACAGGGATCTGGGTATCAGAGACGGTGAGGGATTCGGGTATCAGAGACGGTGAGGGATTCGAGTATCAGAGACGGTGAGGGATTCGGGTATCAGAGATGGTGAGGGATTCGGGTATCAGAGATGGCGAGTGATCCGGGTATCGGAGAAAGCGAGGGATCCGGGTATCGGAGACGGCGAGGGATCCGGGTATCGGAGACGGCGAGGGATCCGGGTATCGGAGACGGCGAGGGATCTGGGTATCAGAGATGGTTAGGGGTCCGGGTATCAGAGATGGTGAGGGATCTGGGTATCGGGGATGGCGAGGGATCCGGGTATCAGAGACGGTGAGGGATCTGGGTATCAGAGACGGTGAGGGATCCGGGTATCAGACGGTGAGGGATCCGGGTATCGGAGACGGTGAGGGATCCGGGTATCGGAGACGGTGAGGGATCCGGGTATCGGACTCGGTGAAGGATCCGGGTGTCGGAGACGGTGAGGGATCCGGGTGTCGGAGACGGTGAGGGATCCGGGTATTGGAGACGGTGAGGGATCCGGGTATTGGAGACGGTGAGAGATCTGGGTGTCAGAGACAGTGAGGTCTCCAGATATCAGGGAGGGTGAGGGATCCGGGTATCAGAGACGGTGAGGGATCCGGGTATCAGAGACGGTGAGGGATCCGGGTATCAGAGACGGTGAGGGATCCGGGTATCAGAGACGGTGAGGGATCCGGGTATCAGAGACGGTGAGGGATCCGGGTATCAGAGACGGTGAGGGATCCGGGTATCCGGAACGGCGAGGGATCCGGGTATCAGAGATGGTGAGGGATCCGGGTATCAGAGACGGTGAGGGATCTGGGTATCAGAGACGGTGAGGGATCCGGGTATCAGTGACAGGGATCTGGGTATCAGAGACGGTGAGGGATTCGGGTATCAGAGATGGCGAGTGATCCGGGTATTGGAGAAGGCAAGGCATCCGGGTATCGGAGACGGCGAGGCATCTGGGTATCGGAGACGACAAGGGATCCGGGCATCAGAGACGACAAGGGATCCGGGCATCAGAGACGACGAGGGATCCGGGTATCAGAGACAGTGAGGGATCCGGGTATCGGAGACAGGGATCTGGGTATCAGAGACGGTGAGGGATTCGGGTATCAGAGATGGCGAGTGATCCGGGTATTGGAGAAGGCAAGGCATCCGGGTATCGGAGACGGCGAGGGATCCGGGTATCAGAGACGGTGAGGGATCCGGGTATCGGAGACAGGGATCTGGGTATCAGAGATGGTGAGTGATCCGGGTATTGGAGACGGTGAGGGATCCGGGCATCAGAGACGACGAGGTATCTGGGTATCAGAGACGGTGAGGGATCCGGGTATCGGAGACAGGGGTCTGGGTATCAGAGACGGTGAGGGATTCGGGTATCAGAGATGGCGAGTGATCCGGGTATTGGAGAAGGCAAGGCATCCGGGTATCGGAGACGGCGAGGGATCCGGGTATCAGAGACGGTGAGGGATCCGGGTATCGGAGACAGGGATCTGGGTATCAGAGATGGTGAGTGATCCGGGTATTGGAGACGGTGAGGGATTCGGGTATCAGAGATGACGAAGGATCAGGGTATCGGAGATGGTGAGGGATCCGTGTATCGGAGACGGTGAGGGATCCGGGTATCGGACTCGGTGAGGGATCCGGGTGTCGGAGACGGTGAGGGATCCGGGTATTGGAGACGGTGAGGGATCCGGGTATCGGAGACGGTGAGAGATCCGGGTGACAGAGACAGGGCTCCAGATATCAGGGAGGGTGAGGGATCCGGGTATCAGAGACGGTGAGGGATCCGGGTGTCGGGGACGGCAAGGGATCTGGGTATCAGAGATGGTGAGGGATCTGGGTATCGGAGACGGTGAGGGATCCGGGTATCAGAGATGGTGAGGGATCCGGGTATCAGGGACGGCGAGGGATCCGGGTATCGGGGACGGCGAGGGATCTGGGTATCGGATACGGTGAGGGATCTGGGTATCAGAGACGGTGAGGGATCCGGGAATCGGAGACGGTGAGGGATCCGGGAATCGGAGACGGCGAGGGATCCGGATATCAGAGACAGGGATCTGGGTATCAGAGACGGTGAGGGATCCGGGTATCAGAGATGGCAAGGGATCCGGGTATCGGAGACGGCGAGGCATCTGGGTATCGGAGACGGTGAGGGATCCGGGTATCGGAGACGGTGAGAGATCCGGGTGTCAGAGACAGTGAGGTCTCCAGATATCAGGGAGGGTGAGGGATCCGGGTATCAGAGACGGTGAGGGATCCGGGTATCAGAGACGGTGAGGGATCCGGGTATCAGAGACGGTGAGGGATTCGGGTATCAGAGACGGTGAGGGATCCGGGTATCAGAGACGGTGAGGGATCCGGGTATCAGAGACGGTGAGGGATCCGGGTATCAGAGACGGTGAGGGATCCGGGTATCCGGAACGGCGAGGGATCCGAGTATCGGGGACGGCGAGGGATCCGGGTATCGGGGACAGCGAGGGATCCGGGTATCGGAGATGGTGACTGATCTGGGTATCGGAGACGGTGAGGGATCCGAGAATCGGGGACGGCGAGGGATCCGGGTATCAGAGATGGTGAGGGATCTGAGTATCGGGGACGGCGAGGGATCCGGGTATCGGAGATGGTGAGGGATCTGGGTATCGGAGACGGCGAGGGATCTGGGTATCGGGGACGGCGAGGGATCCGGGTATCGGGGACGGCGAGGGATCCGGGTATCGGGGACGGTGAGGGATCCGGGTATCAGAGACGGTGAGGGATCCGGGTATCAGAGACGGTGAGGGATCCGGGTATCCGGAACGGCGAGGGATCCGAGTATCGGGGACGGCGAGGGATCCGGGTATCGGAGATGGTGAGGGATCTGGGTATCGGAGATGGTGAGGGATCCGGGTATCGGAGATGGCGAGGGATCCGGGTATCAGAGATGGCGAGGCATCTGGGTATCGGAGACGGCGAGGCATCTGGGTATCGGAGATGACGAGGGATCCGGGCATCAGAGACGACGAGGGATCCGGGTATCAGAGACGGTGAGGCATCCGGGTATCGGAGACAGGGATCTGGGTATCAGAGACGGTGAGGGATTCGGGTATCAGAGATGGCGAGTGATCCGGGTATTGGAGAAGGCAAGGCATCCGGGTATCGGAGACGGCGAGGGATCCGGGTATCAGAGATGGTGAGGGATCCGGGTATCGGAGACAGGGATCTGGGTATCAGAGATGGTGAGTGATCCGGGTATTGGAGACGGTGAGGGATTCGGGTATCAGAGATGACGAAGGATCAGGGTATCGGAGATGGTGAGGGATCCGTGTATCGGAGATGGTGAGGGATCCGGGTATCGGAGACGGTGAGGGATCCGGGTATCGGACTCGGTGAGGGATCCGGGTGTCGGAGACGGTGAGGGATCCGGGTATTGGAGACGGTGAGGGATCCGGGTATCGGAGACGGTGAGAGATCCGGGTGACAGAGACAGGGCTCCAGATATCAGGGAGGGTGAGGGATCCGGGTATCAGAGACGGTGAGGGATCCAGGTACCGGGGACGGCGAGGGATCTGGGTATCAGAGATGGTGAGGGATCTGGGTATCGGAGACGGTGAGGGATCCGGGTATCAGAGATGGTGAGGGATCCGGGTATCAGGGACGGCGAGGGATCCGGGTATCGGGGACGGCGAGGGATCCGGGTATCGGAGATGGTGAGGGATCCGGGTATCGGAGACGTTGAGGGATCCGGGTATCAGAGATGGTGAGGGATCTGGGTATCGGAGACGGTGAGGGATCCGGGTATCAGATGGTGAGGGATCTGGGTATCGGAGACGGTGAGGGATCTGTGTATCAGAGACGGTGAGGGTTCCAGGAATCGGAGACGGTGAGGGATCCGGGAATCGGAGACGGTGAGGGATCCGGGTATCAGAGAAAAGGATCTGGGTATCAGAGACGGTGAGGGATCCGGGTATCAGAGATGGCAAGGGATCCGGGTATCGGAGACAGCGAGGCATCTGGGTATCGGAGACGGCGAGGGATCTGGGTATCAGAGACGGTGAGGGATCCGGATATCGGAGACAGGGATCTGAGTATCAGAGATGGTGAGTGATCCGGGTATTGGAGATGGTGAGGGATCCGGGTAGCAGAGATGACGAAGGATCAGGGTATCGGAGACGGCGAGGCATCTGGGTATCAGATACGACGAGGGATCCGGGTATCAGAGACGACGAGGGATCCGGGTATCAGAGACGGTGAGGGGTCCGGGTATCGGAGACAGGGATCTGGGTATCAGAGATGGTGAATGATCCAGGTATTAGAGACGGTGAGGGATCCGGGTATCAGAGATGACGAAGGATCAGGGTATCGGAGATGGTGAGGGATCCGTGTATCGGAGATGGTGAGGGATCCGGGTATCGGAGATGGTGAGGGATCCGGGTATCGGACTCGGTGAAGGATCCGGGTGTCGGAGACGGTGAGAGATCCGGGTATCGGAGACACTGAGAGATCCGGGTATCAGAGATGGTGAGGGATCCGGGTATCGGAGACGGTGAGAGATCCGGGTGTCAGAGACAGTGAGGTCTCCAGATATCAGGGAGGGTGAGGGATCCGGGTATCAGAGACGGTGAGGGATCCGGGTATCGGGGACGACGAGGGATCCGGGTATCGGGGACGACGAGGGATCCGGGTATCAGAGATGGTGAGGGATCTGGGTATCAGAGAACGTGAGCGATCTGGGTATCAGGGACGGCGAGGGATCTGGGTATCAGGGACGGCGAGGGATCTGGGTATCAGGGACGGCGAGGGATCCGGGTATCGGGGACGGCGAGGGATCCGCGTATCGGAGATGGTGAAGGATCCGGGTATCGGAGACAGTGAGAGCTCCGGGTATCAGAGATGGCAAGGGATCCGGGTATCGGAGACGGTGAGGGATCTGGGTATTGGAGACGGTGAGGTATCTGGGTATCGGAGACGGTGAGGGATCCGGGAAGCGGAGACAGTGAGGGATCCTGGTATCCGAGACAGGGATCTGGGTATCAGAGACGGTGAGGGATCCGCGTATCAGAGATGGCTAAGGATCCGGGTGTCGGAGACGACGAGGCATCTGGGTATCGGAGACGACGAGGGATCCGGATATCAGAGACGACGAGGGATCCAGGTATCAGAGACGGTGAGGGATCCGGGTATCGGAGACAGGGATCTGGGTATCAGAGACGGTGAGGGATCCGGGTATCAGAGATGGCGAGTGATCCGGGTATTGGAGACGGCAAGGCATCCGGGTATCGGAGACGGCGAGGGATCCGGGTATCAGAGACAGTGAGGGATCCGGGTATCGGAGACAGGGATCTGGGTATCAGAGATGGTGAGTGATCCGGGTATCGGAGACGGTGAGGGATCCGGGTATCGGACTCTGTGAGGGGTCCGGGTGTCGGAGACGGTGAGGGATCCGGATATTGGAGACGGTGAGGGATCCGGGTATCGGAGACGGTGAGAGATCCGGGTGTCAGAGACAGTGAGGGCTCCAGATATCAGGGAGGGTGAGGGATCCGGGTATCAGAGATGGCGAGGGATCCGGGTATCGGAGACGGTGAGGGATCTGGGTGTCGGAGACAGTGAGTGATCCGGGTATCGGAGACAGTGAGGGATCTGGGTATCGGAGATGGTGAGGGATCTGAGTGTCGGGGAAGTTGAGGGATCCGGGTATCAGAAACGGCGAGGGATCCAGGTATTGGGGATGGTAAGGGATCCGGATATCGGAGATGGTGAGTGATCCGGATATCGGAGACAGTGAGGGATCCGGGTATCAGAGATGGTGAGGGATCTGGGTATCAGAGACGGTGAGGGATCCGGGAATCGGAGACAGTGAGGGATCTTGGTATCCGAGACAGGGATCTGGGTATCAGAGACGGTGAGGGATCCGCGTATCAGAGATGGCGAGGGATCCGGGTGTCGGAGACGACGAGGCATCTGGATATCGGAGACGACGAGGGATCCGGGTATCAGAGACGACGAGGGATCCAGGTATCAGAGACGGTGAGGGATCCGGGTATCGGAGACAGGGATCTGGGTATCAGAGACGGTGAGGGATCCGGGTATCAGAGATGGTGAGTGATCCGGTTATTGGAGACGGCAAGGCATCCGGGTATCGGAGAAGGCGAGGGATCCGGGTATCAGAGACAGTGAGGGATCCGGGTATCGGAGACAGGGATCTGGGTATCAGAGATGGTGAGTGATCCGGGTATTGGAGACGGTGAGGGATCCGGGTATCAGAGATGACGAAGGATCCGGGTATCGGAGATGATGAGGGATCCCGTTATCGGAGACGGTGAGGGATCCGGGTATCAGACTCGGTGAGGGATCCGGGTGTCGGAGACGGTGAGGGATCCGGGTATTGGAGACGGTGAGGGATCCGGGTATCGGAGACGGTGAGAGATCCGGGTGTCAGAGACAGTGAGGGCTCCAGATATCAGGGAGGGTGAGGGATCCGGGTATCAGAGATGGCGAGGGATCCGGGTTTCAGAGACAGTGAGGGATCTGGGTATCGGAGACGGTGAGGGATCAGGGTACCAGAGATGGTGAGGGAACCGGGTATCAGAGATGGAGAGGGATCTGGGTATCGGAGACGGTGAGGGATCTGGGTGTCGGAGACAGTGAGGGATCTGGGTATCGGCGATGGTGAGGGATCTGGGTATCGGGGAAGTTGAGGGATCCGGGTATCAGAGACGGTGAGGGATCCGGGTATCGGAGACAGGGATCTAGGTATCATAGATGGTGAGTGATCCGGGTATTGGAGACGGTGAGGGATCCGGGTATCAGAGATGATGAAGGATCAGGGTATCGGAGATGGTGAGGGATCCGGGTATCGGAGACGGTGAGGGATCCGGGTATCGGACTCGGTGAGGGATCCGGGTATTGGAGACGGTGAGGGATCCGGGTATCGGAGACGGTGAGAGATCCGGGTGTCAGAGACAGTGAGGGCTCCAGATATCAGGGAGGGTGAGGGATCCGGGTATCAGAGATGGCGAGGGATCCGGGTTTCAGAGACAGTGAGGGATCTGGGTATCGGAGACGGTGAGGGATCAGGGTACCAGAGATGGTGAGGGAACCGGGTATCAGAGATGGCGAGGGATCCGGGTATTGGAGACGGTGAGGGATCTGGGTATCGGAGATGGTGAGGGATCTGGGTATCAGAGACGGTGAGGGATCCGGGTATCCGGAACGGCGAGGGATCCGAGTATCGGGGACGGCGAGGGATCTGGGTATCGGATACGGTGAGGGATCTGGGTATCAGAGACGGTGAGGGATCCGGGAATCGGAGATGGTGAGGGATCCGGGAATCGGAGACGGCGAGGGATCCGGGTATCAGAGACAGGGATCTGGGTATCAGAGACGGTGAGGGATCCGGGTATCAGAGATGGCAAGGGATCCGGGTATCGGAGACGGCGAGGCATCTGGGTATCGGAGACAGTGAGGGATCCGGGAATCGGAGACGGTGAGAGATCCGGGTGTCAGAGACAGTGAGGTCTCCAGATATCAGGGAGGGTGAGGGATCCGGGTATCAGAGACGGTGAGGGATCCGGGTATCAGAGACGGTGAGGGATCCGGGTATCAGGAACGGTGAGGGATCCGGGTATCAGAGTCCGTGAGGGATCCGGGTATCAGAGACCGTGAGGGATCCGGGTATCAGAGACGGTGAGGGATCCGGGTATCAGAGACGGTGAGGGATCCGGGTATCCGGAACGGCGAGGGATCCGAGTATCGGGGACGGCGAGGGATCCGGGTATCGGGGACGGCGAGGGATCCGGGTATCGGAGATGGTGACGGATCTGGGTATCGGAGAAGGTGAGGGATCCGAGTATCGGGGACGGCGAGGGATCCGGGTATCAGAGATGGTGAGGGATCTGAGTATCGGGGACGGCGAGGGATCCGGGTATCGGAGATGGTGAGGGATCTGGGTATCGGAGACGGCGAGGGATCTGGGTATCGGGGACGGCGAGGGATCCGGGTATCGGGGACGGCGAGGGATCCGGGTATCGGGGACGGTGAGGGATCCGGGTATCAGAGACGGTGAGGGATCCGGGTATCAGAGACGGTGAGGGATCCGGGTATCCGGAACGGCGAGGGATCCGAGTATCGGGGACGGCGAGGGATCCGAGTATCGGGGACGGCGAGGGATCCGGGTATCGGAGATGGTGAGGGATCTGGGTATCGGAGATGGTGAGGGATCCGGGTATCGGAGATGGCGAGGGATCTGGGGATCGGAGACAGTGAGGGATCCGGATATCAGATGGTGAGGGATCTGGGTATTGGAGACGGTGAGGGATCAGGGTATCAGAGATGGTGAGGGATCCGGGAATCGGAGACGGTGAGGGATCCGGGTATCTGAGACAGGGATCTGGGTATCAGAGATGGCGAGGGATCCGGGTATCGGAGACGGCGAGGCATCTGGGTATCGGAGACGACGAGGGATCCAGGCATCAGAGACGACGAGGGATCCGGGCATCAGAGACGACGAGGGATCCGGGCATCAGAGACGACGAGGGATCCGGGCATCAGAGACGACGAGGGATCCGGGCATCAGAGACGACGAGGGATCCGGGTATCAGAGACGGTGAGGGATCCGGGTATCGGAGACAGGGATCTGGGTATCAGAGACGGTGAGGGATTCGGGTATCAGAGATGGCGAGTGATCCGGGTATTGGAGAAGGCAAGGCATCCGGGTATCGGAGACGGCGAGGGATCCGGGTATCAGAGACGGTGAGGGATCCGGGTATCGGAGACAGGAATCTGGGTATCAGAGATGATGAGTGATCCGGGTATTGGAGACGGTGAGGGATTCGGGTATCAGAGATGACGAAGGATCAGGGTATCGGAGATGGTGAGGGATCCGTGTATCGGAGACGGTGAGGGATCCGGGTATCGGAGACGGTGAGGGATCCTGGTGTCGGAGACGGTGAGGGATCCGGGTATTGGAGACGGTGAGGGATCCGGGTATCGGAGACGGTGAGAGATCCGGGTGACAGAGACAGGGCTCCAGATATCAGGGAGGGTGAGGGATCCGGGTATCAGAGACGGTGAGGGATCCGGCTATCGGGGACGGCGAGGGATCTGGGTATCAGAGATGGTGAGAGATCTGGGTATCGGAGACGGTGAGGGATCCGGGTATCAGAGATGGTGAGGGATCCGGGTATCAGGGACGGCGAGGGATCCGGGTATCGGGGACGGCGAGGGATCCGGGTATCGGAGATGGTGAGGGATCCGGGTATCGGAGACAGTGAGGGATCCGGGTATCAGAGATCGTGAGGGATCTGGCTATCGGAGACGGTGAGGGATCCGGGTATCAGATGGTGAGGGATCTGGGTATCGGAGACGGTGAGGGATCTGGGTATCAGAGACGGTGAGGGATCCGGGAATCGGAGACGGTGAGGGATCCTGGAATCGGAGACGGTGAGGGATCCAGGTATCAGAGACAGGGATCTGGTTATCAGAGACGGTGAGGGATCCGGGTATCCGAGATGGCAAGGGATCCGGGTATCGGAGACGGCGAGGCATCTGGGTATCGGAGACGGTGAGGGATCCGGGTATCAGAGACGGTGAGGGATCCGGGTATCCGGAACGGCGAGGGATCCGGGTATCAGAGACGGTGAGGGATCCGGGTATCAGAGACGGTGAGGGATCCGAGTATCGGAGACGGCGAGGGATCCGGGTATCAGAGATAGTGAGGGATCCGAGTATCAGAGATGGTGAGGGATCCGAGTATCGGGGACGGCGAGGGATCCGGGTATCAGAGATAGTGAGGGATCCGAGTATCAGAGATGGTGAGGGATCCGAGTATCGGGGACGGCGAGGGATCCGGGTATCAGAGATGGTGAGGGATCCGGGTATCGGAGACGGTGAGGGATCCGGGTATCGTGGACGGCGAGGGATCCGGGTATCGGGGACGGCGAGGGATCCGGGTATCGGGGACGGCGAGGGATCCGGGTATCGGGGACGGCGAGGGATCCGGGTATCGGGGACGGCGAGGGATCCGGGTATCGGAGATGGTGAGGGATCCGGGTATCGGAGACGGTGAGGGATCCGGGTATCGTGGACGGCGAGGGATCCGGGTATCGGGGACGGCGAGGGATCCGGGTATCGGGGACGGCGAGGGATCCGGGTATCGGGGACGGCGAGGGATCCGGGTATCGGGGACGGCGAGGGATCCGGGTATCGGGGACGGCGAGGGATCCGGGTATCGGGGACGGCGAGGGATCCGGGTATCGGGGACGGCGAGGGATCCGGGTATCGGAGATGGCGAGGGATCTGGGTATCGGAGATGGTGAGGGATCCGGGTATCAGAGATGGCGAGGGATCTGGGTATTGGAGACGGTGAGGGATCCGGGTATCAGATGGTGAGGGATCTGGGTATTGGAGACGGTGAGGGATCAGGGTATCAGAGATGCTGAGGGATCCGGGAATCGGAGACGATGAGGGATCCGGGTATCTGAGACAGGGATCTGGGTATCAGAGACGGTGAGGGATCCGGGTATCAGAGATGGCGAGGCATCTGGGTATCGGAGACGGCGAGGCATCTGGGTATCGGAGATGACGAGGGATCCGGGCATCAGAGACGACGAGGGATCCGGGTATCAGAGACGGTGAGGGATCCGGGTATCGGAGACAGGGATCTGGGTATCAGAGATGGTGAGGGATTCGGGTATCAGAGATGGCGAGTGATCCGGGTATTGGAGAAGGCAAGGCATCCGGGTATCGGAGACGGCGAGGGATCCGGGTATCAGAGATGGTGAGGGATCCGGGTATCGGAGACAGGGATCTGGGTATCAGAGATGGTGAGTGATCCGGGTATTGGAGACGGTGAGGGATCTGGGTATCAGGGACGGCGAGGGATCCGGGTATCGGGGACGGCGAGGGATCCGCATATCAGAGATGGCTAAGGATCCGGGTGTCGGAGACGACGAGGCATCTGGGTATTGGAGACGACGAGGGATCCGGATATCAGAGACGACGAGGGATCCAGGTATCAGAGACGGTGAGGGATCCGGGTATCGGAGACAGGGATCTGGGTATCAGAGACGGTGAGGGATCCGGGTATCAGAGATGGCGAGTGATCCGGGTATTGGAGGCGGCAAGGCATCCGGGTATCGGAGACGGCGAGGGATCCGGGTATCAGAGACAGTGAGGGATCCGGGTATCGGAGACAGGGATCTGGGTATCAGAGATGGTGAGTGATCCGGGTATCGGAGACGGTGAGGGATCCGGGTATCGGACTCGGTGAGGGGTCCGGGTGTCGGAGACGGTGAGGGATCCGGGTATCAGAGATGACGAAGGATCCGGGTATCGGAGATGATGAGGGATCCCGGTATCGGAGACGGTGAGGGATCCGGGTATCAGAGATGACGAGGGATCCGGGTTTCAGAGACAGTGAGGGATCTGGGTATCAGAGACGGTGAGGGATCAGGGTACCAGAGATGGTGAGGGAACCGGGTATCAGAGATGGAGAGGGATCTGGGTATCGGAGACGGTGAGGGATCTGGGTGTCGGAGACAGTGAGGGATCTGGGTATCGGCGATGGTGAGGGATCTGGGTATCGGGGAAGTTGAGGGATCCGGGTATCAGAGACGGTGAGGGATCCGGGTATCGGAGACAGGGATCTGGGTATCATAGATGGTGAGTGATCCGGGTATTGGAGACGGTGAGGGATCCGGGTATCAGAGATGACGAAGGATCAGGGTATCGGAGATGGTGAGGGATCCGGGTATCGGAGACGGTGAGGGATCCGGGTATCGGACTCGGTGAGGGATCCGGGTATCGGAGACAGGGATCTGGGTATCATAGATGGTGAGTGATCCGGGTATTGGAGACGGTGAGGGATCCGGGTATCAGAGATGACGAAGGATCAGGGTATCGGAGATGGTGAGGGATCCGGGTATCGGAGACGGTGAGGGATCCGGGTATCGGACTCGGTGAGGGATCCGGGTATTGGAGACGGTGAGGGATCCGGGTATTGGAGACGGTGAGAGATCCGGGTGTCAGAGACAGTGAGGGCTCCAGATATCAGGGAGGGTGAGGGATCCGGGTATCAGAGATGGCGAGGGATCCGGGTTTCAGAGACAGTGAGGGATCTGGGTATCGGAGACGGTGAGGGATCAGGGTACCAGAGATGGTGAGGGAACCGGGTATCAGAGATGGCGAGGGATCCGGGTATCGGAGACGGTGAGGGATCTGGGTGTCGGAGACAGTGAGTGATCCGGGTATCGGAGACAGTGAGGGATCTGGGTATCGGAGATGGTGAGGGATCTGAGTGTCGGGGAAGTTGAGGGATCCGGGTATCAGAAACGGCGAGGGATCCAGGTATTGGGGATGGTAAGGGATCCGGATATCGGAGATGGTGAGTGATCCGGATATCGGAGACAGTGAGGGATCCGGGTATCAGAGATGGTGAGGGATCTGGGTATCAGAGACGGTGAGGGATCCGGGAATCGGAGACAGTGAGGGATCTTGGTATCCGAGACAGGGATCTGGGTATCAGAGACGGTGAGGGATCCGCGTATCAGAGATGGCGAGGGATCCGGGTGTCGGAGACGACGAGGCATCTGGATATCGGAGACGACGAGGGATCCGGGTATCAGAGACGACGAGGGATCCAGGTATCAGAGACGGTGAGGGATCCGGGTATCGGAGACAGGGATCTGGGTATCAGAGACGGTGAGGGATCCGGGTATCAGAGATGGCGAGTGATCCGGTTATTGGAGACGGCAAGGCATCCGGGTATCGGAGAAGGCGAGGGATCCGGGTATCAGAGACAGTGAGGGATCCGGGTATCGGAGACAGGGATCTGGGTATCAGAGATGGTGAGTGATCCGGGTATTGGAGACGGTGAGGGATCCGGGTATCAGAGATGACGAAGGATCCGGGTATCGGAGATGATGAGGGATCCCGTTATTGGAGACGGTGAGGGATCCGGGTATCAGACTCGGTGAGGGATCCGGGTGTCGGAGACGGTGAGGGATCCGGGTATTGGAGACGGTGAGGGATCCGGGTATCGGAGACGGTGAGAGATCCGGGTGTCAGAGACAGTGAGGGCTCCAGATATCAGGGAGGGTGAGGGATCCGGGTATCAGAGATGGCGAGGGATCCGGGTTTCAGAGACAGTGAGGGATCTGGGTATCGGAGACGGTGAGGGATCAGGGTACCAGAGATGGTGAGGGAACCGGGTATCAGAGATGGAGAGGGATCTGGGTATCGGAGACGGTGAGGGATCTGGGTGTCGGAGACAGTGAGGGATCTGGGTATCGGCGATGGTGAGGGATCTGGGTATCGGGGAAGTTGAGGGATCCGGGTATCAGAGACGGTGAGGGATCCGGGTATCGGAGACAGGGATCTGGGTATCATAGATGGTGAGTGATCCGGGTATTGGAGACGGTGAGGGATCCGGGTATCAGAGATGATGAAGGATCAGGGTATCGGAGATGGTGAGGGATCCGGGTATCGGAGACGGTGAGGGATCCGGGTATCGGACTCGGTGAGGGATCCGGGTATTGGAGACGGTGAGGGATCCAGGTATCGGAGACGGTGAGAGATCCGGGTGTCAGAGACAGTGAGGGCTCCAGATATCAGGGAGGGTGAGGGATCCGGGTATCAGAGATGGCGAGGGATCCGGGTTTCAGAGACAGTGAGGGATCTGGGTATCGGAGACGGTGAGGGATCAGGGTACCAGAGATGGTGAGGGAACCGGGTATCAGAGATGGCGAGGGATCCGGGTATTGGAGACGGTGAGGGATCTGGGTATCGGAGATGGTGAGGGATCTGGGTATCAGAGACGGTGAGGGATCCGGGTATCCGGAACGGCGAGGGATCCGAGTATCGGGGACGGCGAGGGATCTGGGTATCGGATACGGTGAGGGATCTGGGTATCAGAGACGGTGAGGGATCCGGGAATCGGAGACGGTGAGGGATCCGGGAATCGGAGACGGCGAGGGATCCGGGTATCAGAGACAGGGATCTGGGTATCAGAGACGGTGAGGGATCCGGGTATCAGAGATGGCAAGGGATCCGGGTATCGGAGACGGCGAGGCATCTGGGTATCGGAGACAGTGAGGGATCCGGGTATCGGAGACGGTGAGAGATCCGGGTGTCAGAGACAGTGAGGTCTCCAGATATCAGGGAGGGTGAGGGATCCGGGTATCAGAGACGGTGAGGGATCCGGGTATCAGAGACGGTGAGGGATCCGGGTATCAGAGACGGTGAGGGATCCGGGTATCAGAGACCGTGAGGGATCCGGGTATCAGAGACCGTGAGGGATCCGGGTATCAGAGACGGTGAGGGATCCGGGTATCAGAGACGGTGAGGGATCCGGGTATCCGGAACGGCGAGGGATCCGAGTATCGGGGACGGCGAGGGATCCGGGTATCGGGGACGGCGAGGGATCCGGGTATCGGAGATGGTGACGGATCTGGGTATCGGAGAAGGTGAGGGATCCGAGTATCGGGGACGGCGAGGGATCCGGGTATCAGAGATGGTGAGGGATCTGAGTATCGGGGACGGCGAGGGATCCGGGTATCGGAGATGGTGAGGGATCTGGGTATCGGAGACGGCGAGGGATCTGGGTATCGGGGACGGCGAGGGATCCGGGTATCGGGGACGGCGAGGGATCCGGGTATCGGGGACGGTGAGGGATCCGGGTATCAGAGACGGTGAGGGATCCGGGTATCCGGAACGGCGAGGGATCCGAGTATCGGGGACGGCGAGGGATCCGAGTATCGGGGACGGCGAGGGATCCGGGTATCGGAGATGGTGAGGGATCTGGGTATCGGAGATGGTGAGGGATCCGGGTATCGGAGATGGCGAGGGATCTGGGGATCGGAGACAGTGAGGGATCCGGATATCAGATGGTGAGGGATCTGGGTATTGGAGACGGTGAGGGATCAGGGTATCAGAGATGGTGAGGGATCCGGGAATCGTAGACGGTGAGGGATCCGGGTATCTGAGACAGGGATCCGGGTATCAGAGATGGCGAGGGATCCGGGTATCGGAGACGGCGAGGCATCTGGGTATCGGAGACGACGAGGGATCCGGGCATCAGAGACGACGAGGGATCCGGGCATCAGAGACGACGAGGGATCCGGGCATCAGAGACGACGAGGGATCCGGGCATCAGAGACGACGAGGGATCCGGGCATCAGAGACGACGAGGGATCCGGGTATCAGAGACGGTGAGGGATCCGGGTATCGGAGACAGGGATCTGGGTATCAGAGACGGTGAGGGATTCGGGTATCAGAGATGGCGAGTGATCCGGGTATTGAAGAAGGCAAGGCATCCGGGTATCGGAGACGGCGAGGGATCCGGGTATCAGAGACGGTGAGGGATCCGGGTATCGGAGACAGGAATCTGGGTATCAGAGATGATGAGTGATCCGGGTATTGGAGACGGTGAGGGATTCGGGTATCAGAGATGACGAAGGATCAGGGTATCGGAGATGGTGAGGGATCCGTGTATCGGAGACGGTGAGGGATCCGGGTATCGGAGACGGTGAGGGATCCTGGTGTCGGAGACGGTGAGGGATCCGGGTATTGGAGACGGTGAGGGATCCGGGTATCGGAGACGGTGAGAGATCCGGGTGACAGAGACAGGGCTCCAGATATCAGGGAGGGTGAGGGATCCGGGTATCAGAGACGGTGAGGGATCCGGCTATCGGGGACGGCGAGGGATCTGGGTATCAGAGATGGTGAGAGATCTGGGTATCGGAGACGGTGAGGGATCCGGGTATCAGAGATGGTGAGGGATCCGGGTATCAGGGACGGCGAGGGATCCGGGTATCGGGGACGGCGAGGGATCCGGGTATCGGAGATGGTGAGGGATCCGGGTATCGGAGACAGTGAGGGATCCGGGTATCAGAGATCGTGAGGGATCTGGCTATCGGAGACGGTGAGGGATCCGGGTATCAGATGGTGAGGGATCTGGGTATCGGAGACGGTGAGGGATCTGGGTATCAGAGACGGTGAGGGATCCGGGAATCGGAGAAGGTGAGGGATCCTGGAATCGGAGACGGTGAGGGATCCAGGTATCAGAGACAGGGATCTGGTTATCAGAGACGGTGAGGGATCCGGGTATCCGAGATGGCAAGGGATCCGGGTATCGGAGACGGCGAGGCATCTGGGTATCGGAGACGGTGAGGGATCCGGGTATCAGAGACGGTGAGGGATCCGGGTATCCGGAACGGCGAGGGATCCGGGTATCAGAGACGGTGAGGGATCCGGGTATCAGAGACGGTGAGGGATCCGAGTATCGGAGACGGCGAGGGATCCGGGTATCAGAGATAGTGAGGGATCCGAGTATCAGAGATGGTGAGGGATCCGAGTATCGGGGACGGCGAGGGATCCGGGTATCAGAGATAGTGAGGGATCCGAGTATCAGAGATGGTGAGGGATCCGAGTATCGGGGACGGCGAGGGATCCGGGTATCAGAGATGGTGAGGGATCCGGGTATCGGAGACGGTGAGGGATCCGGGTATCGTGGACGGCGAGGGATCCGGGTATCGGGGACGGCGAGGGATCCGGGTATCGGGGACGGCGAGGGATCCGGGTATCGGGGACGGCGAGGGATCCGGGTATCGGGGACGGCGAGGGATCCGGGTATCGGAGACGGTGAGGGATCCGGGTATCGGAGACGGTGAGGGATCCGGGTATCGTGGACGGCGAGGGATCCGGGTATCGGGGACGGCGAGGGATCCGGGTATCGGGGACGGCGAGGGATCCGGGTATCGGGGACGGCGAGGGATCCGGGTATCGGGGACGGCGAGGGATCCGGGTATCGGGGACGGCGAGGGATCCGGGTATCGGGGACGGCGAGGGATCCGGGTATCGGGGACGGCGAGGGATCCGGGTATCGGAGATGGCGAGGGATCTGGGTATCGGAGATGGTGAGGGATCCGGGTATCAGAGATGGCGAGGGATCTGGGTATTGGAGACGGTGAGGGATCCGGGTATCAGATGGTGAGGGATCTGGGTATTGGAGACGGTGAGGGATCAGGGTATCAGAGATGCTGAGGGATCCGGGAATCGGAGACGATGAGGGATCCGGGTATCTGAGACAGGGATCTGGGTATCAGAGACGGTGAGGGATCCGGGTATCAGAGATGGCGAGGCATCTGGGTATCGGAGACGGCGAGGCATCTGGGTATCGGAGATGACGAGGGATCCGGGCATCAGAGACGACGAGGGATCCGGGTATCAGAGACGGTGAGGGATCCGGGTATCGGAGACAGGGATCTGGGTATCAGAGACGGTGAGGGATTCGGGTATCAGAGATGGCGAGTGATCCGGGTATTGGAGAAGGCAAGGCATCCGGGTATCGGAGACGGCGAGGGATCCGGGTATCAGAGATGGTGAGGGATCCGGGTATCGGAGACAGGGATCTGGGTATCAGAGATGGTGAGTGATCCGGGTATTGGAGACGGTGAGGGATCTGGGTATCAGGGACGGCGAGGGATCCGGGTATCGGGGACGGCGAGGGATCCGCATATCAGAGATGGCTAAGGATCCGGGTGTCGGAGACGACGAGGCATCTGGGTATCGGAGACGACGAGGGATCCGGATATCAGAGACGACGAGGGATCCAGGTATCAGAGACGGTGAGGGATCCGGGTATCGGAGACAGGGATCTGGGTATCAGAGACGGTGAGGGATCCGGGTATCAGAGATGGCGAGTGATCCGGGTATTGGAGGCGGCAAGGCATCCGGGTATCGGAGACGGCGAGGGATCCGGGTATCAGAGACAGTGAGGGATCCGGGTATCGGAGACAGGGATCTGGGTATCAGAGATGGTGAGTGATCCGGGTATCGGAGACGGTGAGGGATCCGGGTATCGGACTCGGTGAGGGGTCCGGGTGTCGGAGACGGTGAGGGATCCGGATATTGGAGACGGTGAGGGATCCGGGTATCGGAGACGGTGAGAGATCCGGGTGTCAGAGATAGTGAGGGCTCCAGATATCAGGGAGGGTGAGGGATCTGGGTATCAGAGATGGCGAGGGATCCGGGTTTCAGAGACAGTGAGGGATCTGGGTATCGGAGACGGTGAGGGATCAGGGTACCAGAGATGGTGAGGGAACCGGGTATCAGAGATGGCGAGGGATCCGGGTATCGGAGACGGTGAGGGATCTGGGTGTCGGAGACAGTGAGTGATCCGGGTATCGGAGACAGTGAGGGATCTGGGTATCGGAGATGGTGAGGGATCTGAGTGTCGGGGAAGTTGAGGGATCCGGGTATCAGAAACGGCGAGGGATCCAGGTATTGGGGATGGTAAGGGATCCGGATATCGGAGATGGTGAGTGATCCGGATATCGGAGACAGTGAGGGATCCGGGTATCAGAGATGGTGAGGGATCTGGGTATCAGAGACGGTGAGGGATCCGGGAATCGGAGACAGTGAGGGATCCTGGTATCCGAGACAGGGATCTGGGTACCAGAGACGGTGAGGGATCCGCGTATCAGAGATGGCGAGGGATCCGGGTGTCGGAGACGACGAGGCATCTGGATATCGGAGACGACGAGGGATCCGGGTATCAGAGACGACGAGGGATCCAGGTATCAGAGACGGTGAGGGATCCGGGTATCGGAGACAGGGATCTGGGTATCAGAGACGGTGAGGGATCCGGGTATCAGAGATGGCGAGTGATCCGGGTATTGGAGACGGCAAGGCATCCGGGTATCGGAGAAGGCGAGGGATCCGGGTATCAGAGACAGTGAGGGATCCGGGTATCGGAGACAGGGATCTGGGTATCAGAGATGGTGAGTGATCCGGGTATTGGAGACGGTGAGGGATCCGGGTATCAGAGATGACGAAGGATCCGGGTATCGGAGATGATGAGGGATCCCGGTATCGGAGACGGTGAGGGATCCGGGTATCAGAGATGACGAGGGATCCGGGTTTCAGAGACAGTGAGGGATCTGGGTATCAGAGACGGTGAGGGATCAGGGTACCAGAGATGGTGAGGGAACCGGGTATCAGAGATGGAGAGGGATCTGGGTATCGGAGACGGTGAGGGATCTGGGTGTCGGAGACAGTGAGGGATCTGGGTATCGGCGATGGTGAGGGATCTGGGTATCGGGGAAGTTGAGGGATCCGGGTATCAGAGACGGTGAGGGATCCGGGTATCGGAGACAGGGATCTGGGTATCATAGATGGTGAGTGATCCGGGTATTGGAGACGGTGAGGGATCCGGGTATCAGAGATGACGAAGGATCAGGGTATCGGAGATGGTGAGGGATCCGGGTATCGGAGACGGTGAGGGATCCGGGTATCGGACTCGGTGAGGGATCCGGGTATTGGAGACGGTGAGGGATCCGGGTATCGGAGACGGTGAGAGATCCGGGTGTCAGAGACAGTGAGGGCTCCAGATATCAGGGAGGGTGAGGGATCCGGGTATCAGAGATGGCGAGGGATCCGGGTTTCAGAGACAGTGAGGGATCTGGGTACCAGAGATGGTGAGGGAACCGGGTATCAGAGATGGCGAGGGATCCGGGTATTGGAGACGGTGAGGGATCTGGGTATCGGAGATGGTGAGGGATCTGGGTATCGGGGAAGTTGAGGGATCCGGGTATCAGAAACGGCGAGGGATCCAGGTATTGGGGATGGTAAGGGATCCGGATATCGGAGATGGTGAGTGATCCGGGTATCGGAGATGGTGAGGGATCCGGGAATCGGAGACAGTGAGGGATCCGGGTATCGGAGACGGTGAGGGATCCGGGTATCAGAGATTACGAAGGATCAGGGTATCGGAGATGGTGAGGGATCCGTGTATAGGAGATGGTGAGGGATCCGGGTATTGGAGACATTGAGGGCTCCAGTTATCAGGGATGGTGAGGGATCCGGGTATCAGAAACGGTGAGGGATCCGTGTATAAGAGATGGTGAGGGATCCGGGTATTGGAGACATTAAGGGCTCCAGTTATCGGGGATGGTGAGGGATCCGGGTATCAGAAACGGTGAGGGATCCAGGTATTGGGGATGGTAAAGGATCTGGGTATCCGAGATGGTGAGGGATCCGGGTATCGGAGACAGTGAGGGATCCGGGTATCAGAGATGGTGAGGGATCCGGGTATCGGAGATGGTGAGGGATCTGGGTATCGGAGACAGTGAGGGATCCGGGTATCGGAGACGGTGAGGGATCCGGGTATCAGAGATGACGAAGGATCAGGGTATCAGAGATGGTGAGGGATCCGTGTATAGGAGATGGTGAGGGATCTGGGTATTGGAGATGGTGAGGGATCTGGGTATCAGAAACGGTGAGGGATCCGGGTGTAGGAGAATTGTGAGGGATCTGGGTATCGGAGACGGTGAGAGATACGGGTATCGGGGACAGTGAGGGATCCAGGTATCGGGGATGCTGAGGGATCCGGATATCGGAGACGGTGAGGGATCCGCGTGTCGCAGACGGTGAGGGATCCGGGTGTCGGAGACGGTGAGGGATCCAGGTATCGGAGACGGTGAGGGATCCGGGTATCGGAGATGGCGAGGGATACGGGTATCGGAGACGATGAGGGATCCGGGTATCAGAGACGGTGAGGGATCCGGGTATCGGAGGCGGTGAGGGATCCAGGTATCAGAGATGGTGAGGGATTCGGGTATCGGGGACGGTGAGGGATCAGGGTATCGGAGACGGTGTGGGATCTGGATATCGGAGATGGCGAGCGATCCAGGTGTCAGGGACGGTGAAGGATCTAAGTATCGGGGACGGTGAGGGATCTGGGTGTCAGGGACGGTGAGGGATCTGGGTGTCAGAGACGGTGAGGGATCCGGGTGTCAGGGACAGTGAGGGATCTGGGTGGTGTCGCAGACAGTGAGGGATCCGGGTGTCAGAGATGGTGAGGGATCCGGGTGTCAGAGACGGTGAGGGATCCGGGTGTCGGAGACGGTGAGGGATCCGGTTATCTGAGATGGTGAGGGATCCGGGTGTCGGAGACGGTGAGGGATCCGGGTGTCGGAGACGGTGAGGGATCCGGGTGTCGGAGACGGTGAGGGATCCGGGTATAGGAGACGGTGAGGGATCCGGTTATCTGAGATGGTGAGGGATCCGGGGTGTCGGAGATGGTGAGGGTTCCGGGTATCGGAGACGGTGAGGGATCCGGGGTGTCAGAGACGGTGAGGGATCCGGGTTGTCAGAGACAGCGAGGGATCCGGGTGTTACTGCTCCAATGAATGTAGAGCAGTTTTCTGCGGTATGAAAGTTTGGGTCTACCTGACACACCCTAATTCGAGGCAGGATGAACATTCACAAAGACTCAGGAGTGGTTCTTCTTGAAGGACCCTTCACACGGCCTCCCCAGCACCATCGGCAGCTGTCACCTTACACAACTAAAACACAATGTATTGTAAAACTCATTTTTATTCAGCGAATACAATGGTGCCTCTCGTGCCCGTGTGTGAGTTCTATGACACGAGGAGAGAGTTCTTTGAGCCAAGACATCTTGTGGCATGTTGCTACCACTGTTTGGCACGCAAGTAGTCCTGAGTTATAGCTTCACCAGTTGACACCTCAGGTTGAGGTATGTCTGGCACTGCTCCTGACGTACCCTTCTACGCTCTTCATTGAAGCAGGGTTAATCCCCTGGCTTGTTGGTAATGGTAGAGTGGGGGATATGCTGGGCCGAGGTTACAGATAGTGTTTGAGAACAATTCTGCTGCTGCTGATGGCCCACAGCTCCTCATGCATGCCTAGCTTTAAGTTTCTAGTTCTGTTCGAAACCGATCGGCCTGGGCCTGGTGGAGTATATCCTCAATGTCGTCTCCACAGGTCATTCTTACCGATACTACCATGGACAGCTACTGAAATGCAGGTTGATGAGTGAGAGGTCAGGTTCTCTCACGACCTGCTGCAGACCCAGTCTGGTCGATATGTCCTTCAGGACTCAGCCAGCTCAGTCAGTGTACCGAGCCACCCTTGCTGATGGGCATTGAAATTCCTCACCCAGAGTACTTCCTGTGCACAGTCGGAGGGTCAGTACTGAGGGAGCACTGCACTGTCGGAGGGTTAGTACTGAGGGAGCGCCGCGCTGGCAGAGGGTAGTACTGAGGGAGTGCCGCACTGTCGGAGGATCAGCACTGAGGGAGTGCCGCACTGTCGGAGGGTCGGTACTGAGGGAGTGCCGCACTGTCAGAGGGTCAGTACTGAGGGAGAACCGCACTGTCGGAGGGTCAGTACTGAGGGAGTGCCGCACTGTCGGAGGGTCAGTACTGAGGGAGTGCTGCACTGTTGGAGAGTGTGTACTGAGGGAGTGCCGCATTGTTGGAGAGTCTGTACTGAGGGTGCGCTGTGCTGTCGGCGGGTCAGTACTGAAGGAGTGCCGCACTGTCTGAGGGTCAGTACTGAGGGAGTGGCACACTGTCGGAGGGTCAGTACTGAGGGAGCACCGCGCTGTCGGAGGGTCAGTACTGAGGTAGTGCCGCACTGTCGGAGGGTCAGTACTGAGGGAGTGACGCACTGTCGGAGGTCAGTACTGAGGGAATGCTGCACTGTCGGAGGGTCAGTACTGAGCGAGTGCCGCACTGTTGGAGAGTCTGTACTGAGGGAGCGCTGTGCTGTCGGAGGGTCAGTACTGAGGGAGTGCCACACTGTTGCAGGGTCAGTACTGAGGGAGCGCCGCACTGTCGGAGGGTCAGTACTGAGGGAGCGCCACGCTGTCGGAGGGTCAGTATTGAGGGAGTGCCGCACTGTCGGAGGGTCAGTACTGAGGGAGCGCCACGCTGTCGGAGGACCAGTACTGAGGGAGTGCCGCACTGTCGGAGGGTCAGTACTGAGGGAGTGCCGCACTGTCGGAGGGTCAGTACTGAGGGAGCGCAGCGCTGTCGGAGGGTCAGTACTGAGGGAGCACCACACTGTCGGAGGGTTAGTACTGAGGGAGCGCCGCGCTGGCGGAGGGTAGTACTGAGGGAGTGCCGCACTGTCGGAGGGTCAGTACTGAGGGAGTGCTGCACTGTCAGAGGGTCAGTGCAGAGGGAGTGCCGCGCTGTTGGAGAGTCTGTACTGAGGGAGCGGTGTGCTGTCAGAGGGTCAGTACAGAGGGAGTGCCGCGCTGTCGGAGAGTCTGTACGGATGGAGCGGTGCGCTGTCGGAGGGTCAGTACTGAGGGAGTGCCGCACTGTCAGAGGGTCAGTACTGAGGGAGCACCGCACTGTCGGAGGGTCAGTACTGAGGGAGTACCG